>VUQS01041073.1:0-13361 GCA_015108495.1 Heterochromis multidens | reverse complement strand
TAGCAACAGTTTCATGGAGAACTTCACATGGAGCTTCAGCTGTTGCCTTGGGTGGAATGTACACAAGTATTGTTATGATATGACTGAATTCTCCTGGAACACAACATGGCTGCACACCAACTGCCAATAATTCAACAACACATCTTCTCCTTGACAGTGACATGTGCAGGATTACACCATCTCTGGTTCACAAATAAAGCCAGACCCCCACCTTTTTTCTTGCTACTAGCTTTAGCATCTTTGTCTGACTGTATGATGGTGAAACCAAGCAGATCCACACTGGAGTCTGAGATGTTTTGATTCAACCATGTTTCAGTAAAACACATGAGGCTTCACTCACAGTATGCTTTTTGAGTCTTCACTAATAGCTTCAGCTCATCACTTTTGTTGGGCAGAGAGTTGACATTATCCTTTGCTTAAAATTCACTTTTACATCTCACATCTGCCTTTCTTTCAAGTTGACCCCAAAATGTGTTCTATCTTTAAAGAATGTATTATGAAGCAAAGAGAACGATTTTTACTGCTGTACAAACTTCTTAAAGTATGTTGAAAAAGAACAAAGAAATTAAAAAATTATTATTTACAAAATATAACATTATTTCCTTAAAAGTAAATACTGCCCAGAGAGTGAGCTGCCTTGGCGGAGGTTTGCACTCTCAGAGTGTGATCCCTTTTACCTGCAGTAAATTTGTCACAGCAGTGTGTTTTCACAGAATTGTGTGAGGTGTTAAGCATTAGTCTTCTAATGTTTTAAATGGTATGTGTTATGTGAACAAAAGAGTGACGTTAATGCTTATAAAGCACAATGCATGCACACGCATAAGCATTGCCCTATGTTAACAGAGGATTTCTGTGTGTGCTTAAAATAATGTAAATGACAGAAGCTGTTGCCTTTTTTAAAATGACATCTAATGTACTTGTTTAATTATAGTGATAATGTGAGCTATTTTACCCTAATGAACAGTTTAGTGCTAGAGAACAATGTAATCTTTGCCACTAAAAATGCAGTTAGATTTTGGTCTGTGGAATCAGCTCAGTGTGTCAAAGATAACATCTTATATCTTTATTCTCTTCATTGTTTTGGGTCAGTCCAAAATTGACTGAAACTCCTACTAACTGCAGCCAAGGTGGGAGGATTTCTACTGTTTTTTTTATTTTTTTTGTCTTCTATATCCTTTTCACTTTCATTGTGGCTCAAACATTAGTTGTGGGTGTGGACAGATAGATTACATGAGTCTTAAATAGGCTCAAGGACAATACTTAAGTGAAATATGTGTTCCCTTTGGTCAGGGCTTGAAACACTGACACTCCCTCAGTGAATCACAGCTTACATTCACGTGCTCCGTGGATTTACCCTTTTTCCAGGCTTGGAAATATTTCTTCCGATTGCATAGTGTGTTCACATATTTTAAAAACCAGAAAGTGGAAACAATAGGATGCTACTAAGAAGATGTGTTGACCACTCTTTGATTTTGACTTTACATACTAAATTTAAACTAAATAAAGATATAATTAACAGACTTGGCAAACAAACTAAAATTCGATTAAATACACCAAACTCAAACTATGTGTCACTATTTATTTATTTATTCATTTTTTGTTAACTACCATGTTATAAAAGAGCACAACAGAAGACCAGCACATTAAGGAGCTTCATCCCCATGAAACTCTTAGAATTGTTGCTGTGTTGGCCTCACCCAAGTGATCATTCTCCAACTTGCGATTAAAATCATGGTTATAGTCCAACACAACCCAGAAAAGACTCACACACCCATCCTTGATGAACCCCTTCACAGACATTTTGAATGCTTTGAACACTTTCCTCAGTGCCCCTGATAAAAAAATGTATTACCTCTTATTATAACGTCTGAACGCCAAGTCACACTTGCCACCAGGCAGTTTAATATTATTATTATCATTAAGCAGTAATTTTATACTACTTCCCTTGCTGCAAAAGGGTACCTCACTATGTTGTAGTCAAGGTTGTTGTTGTGTTGTCTGTGTAGTTGTCCTATGTCCTATGTCCTCATAGTAGAGTGTTCCCTGTATTGGTATTCCTAGTGGTTTCTGATTCTGGATTCCCTGTGCTTCTTGTATATACATTCCAAGTGAGTTTTGGATTTTTGGATTCCCTGGTTCAGCTCTGTTTATTCCTGGACTTTGTAGTTTCTAGACTCATCAGCATTAAAAGCTAATTCATGTTTAACTCCTCTCTCTTGCATCCTGCATTTGGGTCTCCAAATTAACCCACACAGCCTTTATGTTTGTAACAGGCACAGTAAATATTATTTCAATTTAAATGTGCTTGTGCATTAATGTTGGTTTGCAAATTGCATAGTGCGGTAAATAAGCTAATACAAGTTTTAATAAACAAGTTAATTAAAATATAATTTTACATTTAATTAACCGAATTAATTGCCTACAATTTTTTTTCAGTATCATTTGTACATTCAGTAGCATATTAATATATATATTCAGTCATTTATTTTTCTTTACAATTGGTCTTAAGAGCTTGAAAGAAGGCAAAGTTCTTAAAAAGGCGTGGGTCATTACCACCAGAGGTTTCCAGTGAAACCCCTGTGAGACCTTGCCCCAAGCTATCATGTGACCTCAATAGGTGACATGATAGGTTGGGGCAAGAATCTCCACCTTTTGGTTTTAGAACTGAAGAAGCCTCTTGGATGAGAGGTGAAACATCTTCAAATAACTTAAAGAAGTCCAGTCGCCTTCTTTCAAGCTCTTAAGACAACCATGACCTAGATGACTGAGAACCTGCACAGACATATTCTTTACAATTGATTTTACCAGTTTTGGTCCTCCACGATCTAGATCTAATGCCCATTTCTAATGAAATGTTTTGTCATGCACTAAAATTTTCCAGTTTTCAATTTCTTTAGTTTTTAAGTTAAAAATTCATTCATTTATTTATTGTTAACAGTCAGAACAACTTGACTCTGAGAGTTTGGACTCTGTAACCTCAGCAGAAGAGGGTTCAAAGGACTGAGATTCTTGAGAATCATGATTTAATGAAGCAGAGCTGCACCACATTTCAAACAACTCTCTTTGTTGTTAATTTTAGTGCAGCACATTCAGTTGCTGTGTTTTTGTTTTTTTTCTTTGCGCTCATGTGACATGTGGCTGTGCTGTCACGCTGCAGCAGCAATGGGGAAAAAAATGAAAGCTTTAGTCTCTTCAGAAACTTTGAATTAAAAAAAAATCAGTAAATGGTAGATTTTTTTTTGTACTAAGACAGTAAACAAGTTGAAACATAACATGGTGCAACTGATAAATCACTGTGGAAAATAGTTTAATGGTTTAAAACAGATTCATGTTGTGTGATTAGATTTGCTGTAAACATGTCAACATGTCAACAACAAGCATCAAGTCCTCAGCACAGATAAATAACAACACATGGATCAAGAAAAGTTTGAGTTCATCACAGATCAGATTCTTATACTATGTAGAAGGATTTTTGGCTCTTTGAGGAAACTTCAGGTTTAGCTCCTGGTTATGAAGGTGGTTATTTTCTTACCAGTGCACATTACCACAGTAACTGCACACCTAACCTGTTCAGGCTGTGTTTGAGATATAAGAACAATTCGCAGACACCTCAAGGTGCTTACATATTCACAACTCTAACTGAGGGGCAGGATGGAGTATAGTGTAGTTATGAGGCACTGTTGAGATCTGAACCCAGGATCTCATTTACTGGGCAGGTACATAAAATTTGCAAGTAGGCTAAACCTAAACTTATGGGTTTGGATTTGTTTTTATCTTTGTTTTTTATTTGTTCTCAGCACTACTGTAAGAGCAATCTCATATATAAGCACCTGTTGGCCTCCCTGTCCTTTAGTGTTAAAAAGAGCATTTAATATCAACAAATCTACTATGTGCATCGCATGACTATAGCTGCTTGCCTTTAATTCTAGGTCATATGTTGGCTAAGGATATTCAGCCACATTTCCAGGTACAGATCAAGCCCAGTCCTAAATACATAAATAATCAAATCACATCTGGAGTGATCCAATGCTCACCTGCAGCACTTTTGCCACCGCTGTTTTTGTATTGAGGCCCATTAAAAAAACAATTAAAAGATGATTTTATTCCACTTTTTGGTTGTAGAAATTTAATTAGCTTTGTAATCATCCTATCTGTTTCACACACTACATTAATAAATCAGGTGTTTAAAAATGGGAATAAGATACATGCACAACATACATATTTATAAATCTATACTCACAACTTTGAGTTAATCATTTTGAACATTGTAGTCTTATACTGAGCTTTAACAGCACATATACAAAGAAGCAGAAACTGAAGAGTCAAATGCATGAAGGCAAAAGTCTTTTTTTCTTACAACAACCTTTCAAGTGCATGTGACTTATTATAATGGCTCAGTTAGTGGAACCAGTGTGTCACAACTGGTGTCCACTTACTGCCTGTTGCATGCAGCACTTTGGGTGTTTTAAATGACTTTGCATCTCTTTACTGTAATGTAATTGATGATATATTGTGTCTTGCGTGCCGGAATACAGACAAGAAGCTGATTAAAGCAACCTGAGAACATTCCAGAAATTTCAGGAAATTTCTGTGGTCAAAGCCCGAGGAGAGACAAGGAAAACACAAGTTAAACCCACACGCAAGGAGAGGAGAGAAATCCTCCAGCTTTACCTTTTGAGTTCTAGCTAGAACTGTGTTCATGCATATTTTATTTTCCGTGGCATTCGCCTTTATTGCAGAGGTTGACCATAAAAACTGAATTGAATATACTTTTAATCAATAAAACCACTGTTAGTAATTATTTAGTAGTTTGGCTTTAGTAGTTTAGTTATTGTTAGCATTAGTTTGGGAGTATTTTCAGTACTAGATTACTGTTTCTGGAACTCCAGAGGGTGTTGTGTTCATGCTAATGAAGGAATGTATCAGCCAGTGATGATGTGTAAAAAAAATAAGATAAAATAAAATAAAACAAAACAAAACAAAAAAATCCCATTTTGTGTAGTTCTAGACAGGCCTGTTGATTCAGTGAGTAAAAATGTTCAGTGTGTAAAGTCCCAGTCAAATGTATTATCAACAAAACACTTGCATTTCTTCTTGCAGTTCAACAAGACACTTTTAGACACACTTCATTTAACTTAATGGAAGCATGGTGATGATGGAGAAGCCTTAACTGAGCCAGCAATCCTCAATTTCACCTACTGATTTGAGGTTGTGATGCAGCTGCGGAATGGATTTCCCCTACAGCAGGGATTTGTGAGGAGCAGGAGGAGGAGGTAGAGGAGCTTCCTTGGGGGGGAAGGAGTTTGCGTGCATCTAAAAATAATCTTAACTCCTAACAACAATAATTCCAGAGGTGGGCGGCGTCCAACTGGCCAAAGGCAGACTGACAACACCTACTCTGCACATATTTAAAGAGTCCTTGCTTCAAATTCAGAACTACAACCAGAGTGGTGATGAAGATAGATAGAAATGGGCAAAATAGAGGCATATGCTGTGTGCAAAAACTGAATCAAGTCTCAGAAAGATAAGCAGAAAGTGTTTATAACAGAGACTCTCTGATAATGATACCAAGAAGACTGAAAGAACAGAAGGCGCTGAAGATGTTGCATGACTGCAGCAGCAGCTGAAGATTGCTTGCTGGGGTTTTCAGGTCAAGTCAAAACTGATAGAGATACTGAGGAAGTGTGATAAAAACAAAAAAGACTAGAAAAATCTGCCAGCAGCAGAGTAGATGCAGAGGTGAGAGATATATGTGTTAAGGGGGGCACTAGCAATAAATTCTGGAAACTCAGCTGAAGACAAAAAGACAGAAAACCGAAACAGAGAAGCTGAAACATAAGACATAGCAGGAAACTGTAAAAGAAGAACCTCAAGAGACGACAATGCCTTTCTCTTCCTTCTGCAAACCTGTCCCTGTGGCCCTGGGGCCTCTGGAAGCATCCAGTACCCTCACTACGTCTTACCCTTCGTCACCACCTCCCTCTCCAACCCGGTTTCGTCGCCCCCGTCGGGTCCTGTATCCAGCCTTTCAGAGCAGGAGACCCCCACTGAGGGAAGCTCCTGACAAGGCCCGCCGCTGTCTTCTATTCCTGTCTGTGCTTGTTTTCCTGCAGATCTACACAGAGGAGACACATACCTGCACAGGTTGGTTTGTATACACTGACACATCAATTATTCTGTTAAGATCTTTATCTTTCAGAAGTCAACAAAGTCTCCTTTGTGAGTGAATTTTGTGCATATCAGCAAAAATTGAAATATGGCACTTAGTTTTGGCAGGGCCAAGGGTTGACATGTTCATATATTAGCTTGGCAGTGAGCTTAGCTAAATTGTTATTTTATACAAGCTATCCATACACATTTAAATCATAAATAAGTGGAATTTGAAATATATGTTCATTGAACAAAATGTGTAATTTGTTTCTATTATTATTTTGTTTCTTAGTTGAACTTTGTTCTTTGACTTTTAACTTGAAATTGGCATTCTGATTCACAACACAATGGCAAATACACTGTTCTTCTTTTGATCAATCATTAAGTCTTATGATACAATAATTTAAAAAAATGCATGAGCAATCACTTTTAATGGGTGATTCAGTCAAATCAAACATTAACATAATTTTCATTGCCTCTCTGTAATGTTTCTCTGTAATATTTTTGAATAAATCATTTACAAAGTTAATTCTTGGTAAATACTGCATGCTGTATAACTTGCCAAAATAGTAATAAATTTTTTCTATGTGAAACAAAACTTCTCTTCTTTTACAGTGCTCGAGAGCCAGTGCCCAGAACCAGCAGTGTGTCATCCTGAAGAGGGTGATGGGAGCCTAGGCCCAACCCAGGCATGGACAGGGGAGGAGCCCTGGAGGATTCAAATAGTGGGTGGAGGTTCACAGACACAGGTGGAATGTGTCGTGGCATGATGGAGGACAAAGAAACTGAATGCAAACTTATTGAGAATGAAATTGAATGATAAAACTATAAAATATGTGTCAGGGTCTTGTAAGACAGCAGCAGTACTTTTGGATTAGATAATGTAAATCATAAGAACTCAGAAGAATTCAGAAGAATGTGTTTCTCTCTTGATTCTATATTTTTGAGATGGTGATGACATGACATGAGACCATGCTGATGCTCAGATTAGAGGACTCTACCCTTAAAGAGCAGTCACTGTGTCAGCTGATATGTTGATGATAATGTGCTCTAACTTTGTGTCGGACTGGATTCAAACCACACTTTCCTGAGCATCAAAACATTCAGGAGGGTGTTTCTGACAAAGGGAAATATGTTGTTTTTAATTGTTTAAGGTTTCACACCATATTAGTGTTACATATTAGTGGACCACTTATCCTACTTTGGCAGCACAGTTCAGCGGTGATGATGATATTGAAATCGACAAGGCAGTGGTGGTTTTCCAAAGAATGTGCTCCACGCACCAGGTGGAGCACCACCACCACTGAGATGAAACTCCAGCTCTACAACAGTATTGTTCTACTGCCTATTCCAGTGAAACGTGGAAGAGAATAGTCAGAAAAGATAAGAAGGTTAATGTACTCCACCCCAGATGCCTGAGGCAGATCTTAAAGTTAAACTGGTGTGACTACATTACAAGTGAGGAAATCTGGAGAAGGGCGAAGGGCTGTCTGAAATTGCTGAGGAGCTGTGAATGATGCTTGCTGTCTTCCTGAACTCCGCCACTTGAAAACAGCCATGAAATAGATCCCACCAGAAGGGAAACAGAAATGAGGAAGGCCAAAGCTTACATGGTGTGCAATGTTCCACGATGACGTGAAGCAAATCAATATTGCCTGAAAGAGTCACCGCCGATCAGAAAAGATGGTGCCAATTTGCTGCCCAATGTGCTCAAAGACACAGAATGACCTAATAGTAAATAATATTGTTACATCAAAAGCTTACATTTTAAAATTTCAAATAAATGTAAAAATTTTGTAAATTTGTCTGTGTGAGTGTGTAACCCTGTGGTAAAAAGTACATATTTATTCAAGGACTGTATTTTTATATAGGAGTAAGTTAGTGGTACTTTAGTTTCATCCATACTTTGTTTGTTTTTTATGCTTAAAGATTATTTTGCAGATCATACCAATTTTTTGTTTGTTTTTTTACTCAAGGTATATAAACTAAAAGTATGTGACTGCTCGTTTCAGCACTGGTTTGCAGTAAAAACTCTTTGTAAGATAATCAGTTTCTGGTTCAACCTGTTTTCTGCTCCGAAACTGAACATTGTTGCAGAAGGCGTTGCAAACCTTTACTCTAACTGCTACCTGAGGCAATCTGAGAAACTGCGATGTCTGAATGTGTAAGGTTTTGTGTGGGTGTTTACTTTGAGCACAGGGGTCTTTGAATTGAGTCAGTGACTCAGAGAGGGAAGGTAATCCCTCACTCAGCCCACGCAGGCTGACAAAACAAGCACACACAAGTCTGAGATTATCAGAGGGAAAATGCGACCAGCTGGTATCACTGTGAGAAAGTGAATGTGTTGATACATGCCGGTATGTCTACTTGTGTTCAGCACCAGCTGACTTCTCTGATACAATGTCTTTATATATAATATAAATTCTGTGTTTACTTATATAGGATTTTGATCTTTAGATGGAAAGTTTATGCTACAGCAGCAAAGGAAAAATGGACCAGTGGGGCAGGAAAAAAATAAAAATAAAATAAAGTGCATAAATGCAAATCTTTGTACAAATGTTAGGCACAGCATTTTTGAAAGTCTAATTGATGTAAGTAACTAAGCAAAGGTATCATGTTTATTGGTTTAGCTGAAAAAGAACTGCTGAAAATTTGATGTTGTCTCAAAAGTATAAATTGAGTAGGTGATGAATTGTCATTTCATGACATTAAACTTTCCAATAACAGTTATATAAGAGATCCTATGTGACTGGATACATTAATGATAACCTAACACCATAAATAAAACAAAAACCATCATAAACCATCACGTAGTTGAATGGATAGAGTGAAATCTAAATCTCAAAACATTAGTAATCAGAAGAGACAGCTTGGCTAGATTCAAGAACAAAGAGAAAAGCAGACATCTGCCTCAAGAAGATGATGTCAATATGGATTTGTACTTGTGTCTTGCTGTTTTATATGTCTCTACATTCGGTCATATAAAAATGTGTACGTGAGCTCATCGTGTTATTCAGCAATATGAACACGTGCATCACGTCACATCAGACAGCGGGACAACGCACAGCCGGTTTGCAGTAGTAGATCACATGTACACCAGTACACGCATGCATTTATGACCCCCTGCAGCTAAATAAGGCAATAAGATTTGTCCTGCAGGTCTATCCCAGTCTGCCAGCATTTACCACGATGTAGCAGAAATCATGCAAACAAGACCAGGTGAGGGAGTTAGTGTGCCTGTGTGGCTGCTGTGTGAATTTCAACTCAAAGTACATGGTTTGCTCTTGGTTTTTTTTGGCAGCTATAACAGGAAAGAAATGTAAGAGAAATTGCCAAATTGCCCTTAAGGAAGTACAGACACAGTGACTCAAACCACTTGGTCTACTCTGAAATAAGATCACTTGCACCTCCACCTGCTGAAATATGTTTCTAATGTTAAAGTGTTTCTAACATGTTATACATGTAACTTATTGAATCAATATTTAACCAGTCAATATTTCATCCTTGGACAAAAACCTTACACACAAAATCAAACTATCATGTTTCACTAAATTTGCAAGTTAAAGAATTTGAAAAATTCAAACATCACTTGAGTTATATAAAACACACTTCGTACACACAGTACCATTCACAGAGATTGGGGAATGGCTGCAATCACAGCATTGTAAGATCTCTGTGAATGGTACTCATGGCCATTGATCAATGGTCATGACAATTTGCATACTATTGATCATGAAACTGACCAAATGGCCCATTGTTAGTCAATGGTGCTGGTTTTGGTCATTATGCAATGTACTGTTTATAAGGCTGGGGAAGCCTGCAGTCAGCTGAGACTGAAGAAGTCACCAGAAGGTGACGAAACGTTTCTCCCACTAAAAAAACGCTACGTCCAGATGAACAGATTCAACTTTTTGGGATAGTGGAAAGTAGGGCTTTAAGCAACTGTTTAAAAAGCTGCACCCACGATAGAGAATCCCAGGTAGAAAATATTTTTCAAAGACATCCTCGTCTGCAATGTTTGAACCCCACTGTGGGAAACTAGCAGCTACACTGTTGTCAGTGGAGTTTTTTTGTTCAACCACAGAGATGTGGTCAAGCTGAACCGTGGAACCATATTAGCCTGACTGTGCACTACATCGACAACTACTGGAGGCTATGCAACTCCTGCCGTGAGACAAGTTTCTTGGATCACACAGGTGAAATTGGACTTCCTGGGCCTCTAGAAGAGGACAAAAAGGTGTGTGAGATAGAGAGCGGTGCAAATTTTGTTAAAGGTATCACTCTCAAATGCTCTGACCATGTTCTAAACAGTTTTCTGTTGGTAATTTTCATTTACTATCAAAAATCAAAACTTTTAATTTATTTTATAAGTAATGGCTGTCAGTTTTCTCCAGAAATCAAGCAAGAACAAATCCAAAAAAACTCAACAGTCCTCTCTATTATAAATCCCAGCCCCATGCCTAATGACAACAGCAGCCAGTACCAACACAACTGCCATCGGTCATATTGAGAGTGTGTGTGGAGAGAGTGCAACTAACTTTGTCTGCACAGAGGAGTGTGAGCAAGGCTCTAGGTCCTCTCCTTGAATTCACTGATTATGCAACCATCTCATGTGTGAAGCCTCTTCTTCAGTTATTCAGTAATAACATACTTCAGGCAAAGGAGAATGACATAGACCTCACAAAGACAATAAAAAAGTCAATACTGGACCATGTGAACAGCAGTTATAGAGACACTGAGACTGAGGAGCTGATCAAACTGGCAATTCTGCTTGACCAATGCTTCTGAACTAAGTACATGAGTGAAAGTGAGAGCAAAGTCATCCAAACCGGAGCAGATCATGAAGTGGAATCTCCTCTATCAGAGCAGAGTTGCACAGCTGCATCTGAACCACTTCCTGAAACAGCAGAAGACAAAGACCAAAAAAACCCTAAAGGGCACAGCAACAGATAGGGTGGGCATGTCTGAGACAGAGCTGAACTACACAGCTACTTGGACTGTCCACCAGCAGTCAGAGAGAGCAACCATGGGACATGAAATACCTATGCATCCCTGCAAACAGTACGGCCTCCGTGAGGCTGTTCAGCATTGGAGGGAATGTAAGCTTGTCAAAGTTCAGCTAACATCAGTGAATGTGCTAGTGTTCCTGACAAATAATTTAATACTCTGATGTGTCTGTGAGCTGGATGGAAGTGTTTACCTGTATAGTACAAACACTGAAACCCTAACTTACCTCACTTCATGGTATATCCATTCTATTTTACACATGACATTAGAGGCAATGCAACCATTCCAGCACTGATATTCTACCTCATTTGGTATCCAAATAAAAAAATTAAAAAAAAACCAAAAGCCTCAGTTTTGGCTGTTTTTTTTATGACCAGGGAGTTTTAACATTTTGACTGAAGTTTTTTGCTGTTGTCTGTTCATACTTGTACTTAAAATCTGAAGTAAATTTTATTTGGTTTCAATATTGTGCAGCTCCTGAAGAGTTACAAGGTTAGGATAATTTAGTTATTGTTAAACTAAAGTGGTCAGTTCTGGATTTAATTCTTTGATTTCAGCTAGATCATGAATATTTAATTATTCCTGAATGCAAGTGTCTCCAAGCATCAGTTAGACCCTGTTCGTTACAAAATTTAGTAAATGTGCTATTTGGGTGACTTACAGGGTATCTGGAAGGATATTGGTCATGAAATTCATCCTGCACTAAGTAAAGATCAATCCATGATAATTCTATTGTCAGCTCAATGTGAAGACTTGAGATTATCTAAATGGAATGCAATTAGTTCATATAATTTTGAATTCTCTCATTGTCATTATAGCCTTATATGTTTATCAATATAAACCTTTGTCCATCAAGAGTTATAATCAGAATTGACCATATTCATCTGCCATATGGGATATAACCTGGCCTTGGAAGTTTTCAAAAGGATGGTGACTCCTGCTGACCTCAAGGTGCCATGACTAAAGTAAACTTCATCTCCTCACTGATTAGACCAGAATGTGGCATCATCAGCTTTAGAGTGAGTTTCTTGAATAATATTAACATTTTTCCCTTTACAGAACAGAAAAAACCTTTTGTTTTCATTATGTGCCTCAAACCTCTTGCACAAAAAGTTTCTCCTACTAAAAAACGCAACATCCAGATGAACAGAATCAACTTTCTGGGATTTCCTTGAGAATCAGGATCATCTTTATTTGGCCATGTTTGTGCAGACAAACAAGGAATTTGACTCCAGTTCACTTTGCTCTCTGCATGCCAAAAAAAGAAACACTTTTTAAAATGGGCTATATACATAGACTACCGGTCAAAAGTTTTAGAACACCCCAATTTTTCCAGTTATTTATTGCAATTCAAGTCGTTCAAGTCCAATGAATAGCTTGAAATGGTACAAAGGTAAGTGGTGAACTGTCAGAGGTTAAAAAAAGGTAAGGTTACCCAAAACTGAAAAATAATGTACATTTCAGAATTATACAAAAAGGCCTTTTTCAGGGAACACAAAATGGGTTAACAATTTAAAGCTGTTCTGCGGCAATGGAGGTTGATCAAGCCTTGAAAGCTGGTGCTACTAATTCCTACAGGTGTTCCAACTTTTCTGGATTACTTACAACCCCCTCTGTCTGCATAAAAGCAGTGTTGGCACCCTGAACCAAAACAGCTACCACAGCATTCTGCAGTACCCGCCATGCAATACCCTCTGGTATGCGCCTAGTTGGTCAGGGGTTCATCCTACAGCAAGATAATGACCCAAAACATAAGTCCAAGCTATGCCAAAACTCCCTCAGGTAAAAAGAACAAGATGGTAAGCTTGAAAACATGGAGTGGCCAGCACTAGTTTAAGTCACCAGACTTAAACTGGTAAAGTCTAGAAAGTCTTAAGAAACTGTACAAACTATAAGTGCAAAAACTGAGTAGTGCAATGTGCATATGTGATATGACCTGAATGATATAACAGTGGGTTATTTCACGGTTTTCATCAGAGTGACAGCCTGGGGGAAGAAACTCTGTGTGGCAGCTGGTGTTTTGTAAGCAGCGCTCTGTAGTGCCTGCCTGAAGGCAGCAGTCTGAACAGTTTATGTCCAGGATGTGAGCTGCAGAGATGTTTTCTGCCCATTTCCTAACCCTGGACCTGTACAGGTCCTGGATGGAGGGAAGATCAGCACCAATGATCCTCTCTGCAGACCAGATTGTCCGTTGCAGTCTGGCC
>VUQS01041069.1:0-18054 GCA_015108495.1 Heterochromis multidens | reverse complement strand
GAAGAGGGTTGCATTGACAATCCAACAGAATGGGCAGCACATTGAACACATTTTATAAGTGGTCAGAAACTTGTAAATAACTCATGAAAGAATAAAGTTACGTTGGAACCAAGCACACCATTGTTTTTCTTGTGACATTACCAATAAGTTTGATGTGTCACATGGCCCTCTTCCTATTGAAAAAACAAAAGTTGTATCCAAGATGGCCGACTTCTAAATGGCCACCATGGTCACCACCCATCTTGGGGAGTTTGCCCCCTCACATATACTAATGTGCCACAAACAGGACTTTAATATCACCAACCATTCCCATGTTATTACGGTGTATCCATATAAATGGCCCACCCTGTAGAAAACGGCCTGTCACGATTAGGCGTGAATGTGGACCCAAATGCAGACTGCAAGGATGAACTTAAGGTAAATGAAAAGCGAACCTTTATTGAGATTGGAGAAGTCTGAAAACATAAAGCCATGAAGTCAAACAGCAGGGAAAATACATGGACAGACAACAGTATGACATGACAAACAACTATGGCAAACTGAGACTTTAAATAGACACATGAGGCAATCAGGGTTGTGGGAAACACCTGGGTAACAAGACATGGCTGAAACTAATCCAAGAAGACAAAACAGGGGAAGCAAAATTGGGAACAAGAAACAAAACACGAGACAGAAGCTTTTTTTTTGCACCCTGGAGGTCACGGCCTGATGAAGCCAAAAGAACCACATTATCTGTGAAAACTAGGCTGGAAAGCCGGAGACCCTCCTCCACTTGGTTATGCCTAGAAATTCTGTGGGTAAAGGCAATCAGTGACAAAGGGCAACTTCCACCAGGAATGGGTCTGACTTACTGCTGGCAATGTGAACCAAGCTTTCACTATGATTGTATACTCATGAAGCTCCCCCCATGGCATACCCCACAGGACACAAAAACGGAAGGGGTCGAATGCCCTCTCCAAATCCATAGAACACACTTAGACACCTTAGAATATCCTTGAGATGATAAAGAGTTGTTCAAGTGTTTCATGACCAGGGTGACAACGACATTGTTCCTCCCGTGTCCGAGGATAACAAAAGAACTCTCAATTCAATTCAATTCAATTCAATTCAATTTTATTTATATAGAGCCAAATCACAACAAAAGTTGCCTCAAGTGCTTTATATTGTAAGGTAAAGACCCTACAATAATACAAAGAGAAGAGAAACTCCCTCTCCTTTCCAGTACCTTCCCAGAGAGGAGTGTGATCACTCAATTAAATTGTTAAATGGTCTAAAAGGCTAATTGGTGAGCCACAGCTGAACCCAGCATCCCTATACAGTGGATGGCTGTACACAGGCTGTACACCCTGGTTTGATACTTGATGACATGCACTCTTTTGCATAATCATTTTCAGTTTCTCCCTTCTGGATGAAGGCTTAATGTAGAACAACAAGCTGTAAAAATAGCTTTTTTCCAGGAGCCATCACTCAAATTGGTTATATACAGCATACAGAAAAGGAACATCATTAAAACATGGTACAGCAGTTGACTTACATTTAGCTACTGAGGAGATCACAATGGGAATTTTAAAAAGCCAAACAGGATAATAAATCTGAGAATCTCAGAATAAGATGGCTGCAAATATCCTTGGTTCAGCCTGCTTCAATATGAAGACAGTAACATGCCTTTTAGATCCAAAGAAGGTCTCCCTGGATGGCTTTGATTTGGACTTTATGGACTTTATGGACTTCATTGGACATTTCTTTTTATGTTGTATTGTGCTTATATGTTGTCTGTGTTTGTTTTAAAAATGTGCATGTGTGGATGGATACCTCACCTACTGTAGACCAAATCTACCAATAGGTACAAATAAAGTAAGATGAACCTGAACTTGGTACTCACTGAAAGTGTTATTATTACACTGCTCACAAAAATTTAAGGAATACTTTTTAATCAGAGTATAGCATCAATTCAGTTACACTTCTGGGATATTGATCTGGTCAGTTAAGTAAAAGAGGGGGTTGTTAATCAGTTTCAGATGCTTTGGTGTTAATGAAATTAACAACAGGTGCCCTAGAGGGACAATGATGAAACAACCCCCAAAACAGGAATGGTCTTACAGGTGGAGCCCACTGACAGTTTTTCCTTCCTCATCTTTTCTGACTGTTTTTTCACTAGTTTTGCATTTGGCTAGGGTCAGAGTCACTACTGGTAGCATGAAGCGATACCTGAACCCTACATCGGTTGCACATGTAGTCCAACTGCTCCAGGATGGCACATCAATTCTTGCCTTTGCCAGAAGGTTTCCTCTGTCTCCCAGCACAGTCTAAAGAGCATGGAGGAGATTTCAGGAGACAGGTGGTTACTCTAGGAGAACTGGACAGACCCGTAGAAGATCCTTAATCCAGCAGCAGGGCCAGTGTCTGCTCCTTAATGCAAGGAGGAACAGGATGAGCACTGCCAGAGCCCTACAAAACGACCTCCAGCAGGCTACCGGTGTGAATGTCTCTGAGCAGACAATCAAAAACAGACTTCATTAAGGTGGCATGAGGGTCTGACGTCTTCTAGTGGGCCCTGTGCTCACTGCCTGGCACTGTGCGCCCGATTGGCATTTGCCATAGAATATGATAAGATAAGAAGATAAGAATAACTTTATAATAATTATTATTATTATTATTGACATAATTGGCAGGTCCACCACTGCTGCCCTGTGCTTTTCACAGATGAGAGCAGGTTCAGCCTGAACACATGTAACAGACATGAAAGGGTCTGGAGAAGCGGTGGAGAATGTAACATCATTCAGCACAATCGGTTTGGTGGTGGGTCAGTGATGGTCTGGGGAAGCATATCCATGGAGGGACACAAAGACCTCTATAGGCTAAGCAATAGCACCCTGACTGCAATTAGGTATTGGTATATGAAATCCTTGGACCCATAGACCCAGAGTTTGATTTCTGTCATTATCCTCTGTTATCAAGGTGCAGGTAATTTACAGAATAATACAAACTTGTTATAGTTATAAAATACATTAATGTGCCAATGACTGTCCAGTCAGACACAAAATAAAGCTACAATATATGTCAAAACATGGTAGAGCTATGCTAGATAAAATCTGAAAAAGAAGAGGGAGAGGAAATATTTTGAAAAAAAACCCCCCTAAAGATTAAAATAAAAAGAAAAAACTTAGATTAATCGTAAATTTATGGCAAAGCAAACAAAAACACTGATATTGCAAGGTTGCATTGATCTCATCACACCACAAACACTGAAGGGAATGGAGATTGCCACATGCATATCTTTCTGAAAAACTGATAGTTTTAGTGCATCAAATACTTTTCTATCAACACATTCAAATCTGTAAGTTTGTCCAAAAATCCAAAAAGCAAGTGATCCATTTGCACAATATGACCTAAACATATCTACAGTTAATTGGTAGTGAAAAATAGATAGATGATGGGTCTTTCTGCATTCAATTTTGTATTCAGTAACTGAAAAGCATGCTCTATTGGGTTGAAACAGGTAAAACAGGTAATTGACAAAGAATATTTCATTTCTTGAGAAACTCAAAGAATTTTTTTCAGAACTGTGCAGGTTATGTTTTTGACAAACTCTAATCTGGCCTTCATTCTTGAGTGTAACCAGTGGTTTGCACATTGTTGTAATTTCTATTCATGAAGGTATCTCTAAATTGTATACTTTGACAATGATATGCCTACCTCCTTGAGAGTGTTCTTGACTTTTGAATTGTTTTTCTTAACCATAGAAATAATTCTGTCATGCACTTTAGTGGTCTTCTGTGGTCTTTCAGGCCTTTTCAACAGTTTTGAATCAACTTAAGATATGTTTCATTATTATCAAGTTATGTTTCAGTCCTCATGAAATAGCAAGTGAACAGCCCTCACCTTTGCATGAAACTGCTTATCTGTCCAATTATTTCGAGCCTCTGTATGACTGTGTATACAGATTGCTGTAATACAAACATATTGATCATGACATACGTTTATTTAGTAGAGACTGACAATATCATGCTGCAAATGGTTTCATGCACTCCATGATTTTTTTTTTTTCACATTTTGGTAAATGTTGATCATATCATTCAATGGAAATACTGATACCAATACTACTTATTGCAGTAGTTGAACCAGTTTCTCACTGGAATCACTTTCAACTCAAACTGAACCTTTTTTTCTTCCTTTTTTAAAAAGATGGATTCTTAATATAGTCATGAAGAATCTTTTGCTCCTTGTTTTATGGTGCTTAATTGTTTGATTGTTTGTGTCTAGTGTTGCTTTGTCTGTATTTTCTGGTTGCTCTCTGACTCCAGTGTTTCTAATGTATGCATTTGTTGGTGAGTTTGTATATTATAGTAAGTAAAGGGCCACCTAGAAACAAGCATTGCAAGACAAAAGAGGCAGTTTTTGTATGGCATTGTTTCACGCTACATAATTGTTGTCATACAAAAATACAATAAATAATTGATATTAAAAGGAAACCAAAACCCAAGCTAAGTAACTCTCTGCTACTGCTTGCATAACTAAATAAGTGGATGTAACAAAGTTTTTCCTGAATGTCTATATAAAAAGTTGTTTTTATATAGATCAGATTACAGACTGATCAGCATGTAGCACAGAGGTGAACAAAGTCACAGCTGCAGCAAGTAGCAAAATCACCTGGGCTTCAGGGTTTATCACATGTCGGAGACAGTGCCCCCTAATCTCTTGACAAAAATGAACTGGAGAGGTTTATGACATTACTTGGGCAACAGCCCAGGAAAATATATATTTGATACCTTTGACATTAGACATCTCTAATACCAAATCTGGTTTTATATTGAGAAATATTGTTATTTGATTAAACACACAAATAACAGCAAACCTCTTAAATTTTTCACAGGCAAGTTGGTCAAAATACCAAAGCCCCAATTCAAAACTCTTTGCTGATTATCCTAACTTATTGATATATTCCTGAAATTGACATGATACAACTTGATGTGTTGTTCCACATATGGGATATATTATTTATGTCTCCAATTCAGTGTAATGCACTAAATGTATCATTTCACTTACTGTATGTCTTCTTGTCAGATGTTTTGCTATTGATTCCATTCCAAATGGGGATACGAGAACCTTAAGTTGTAGACCGATGGTAGGTTGACTGGTCGCTGTATATTTCAATGGCATTGACCCTAAGGGTGCTTTGACACTATGTGAGGTGGAAGTGTATGTGGGTAAGTCGATCAAAATGATTGATTTTGAGTCCTAGTTTAAAAAAAACTCACAAAAGTACTGTTTTCCTTCAGTGCAGTAGTGAATGGTAGGAACATAGCCATGGTGGAAAAGAAGCGGTGTTGGTTGGATGCCTTGATACTGCAGATACTTCTACTGGGACTGGTTCAGCATACATAGCAAGGAGGAGCAATGGAAGCTGGAAGTGGTCCTAAAAATACCTCCTTTTCTCTCATCAAACATGGTTTGGCAGGGACTATGCACATATTATAATGTCATTAGAATTATTAAACCTGAACCAAAATACAATTGTCAGAAAATTTTAACTTACCTCAGAATTATATTACTTTTTCAAAATTATCACTCACTGTGAATATTTTTGTTTCCCCATTCTTGAAAGAAATGGCAAGTTTAACATTGATTTACTGAGTCACAAGCACAATATTCAGAGTTAAAATTATGAGAGTTAGCTGTGTGCCAAATTTGTGAGTTATATCAAAATCATCCAATACTGCTTTCTTATTATTATAGTATACAGTTATTTGATAAAGACAGTTTTCACAGGACTGCATAAAGTCCTGTGACGACCTAAGTACACCCTGTGATTTAATAAACTGTAGAACCACTTTTTGCACCAATAACTTGAATTAATTGTTTTTTTGTGTGATTTTATCAGTCTGTCAAATAGTTGTGGAAGTTTGCACAGCTCTCTTAACGTCCCTGCTGTGGCAGTCATTCATCCAAAGCTTGAGAGTGCTCCATTTTAGACTACATACATTTGACTTTAGAATACTTTGGTATACAGAGGATTTCATAGTTGACTCAGTGACTTCACAAAATTAACATGAATTCAAGGTGCCCAGGTCCTATGGCTAACCACCCCTCCACAACCATACTTGACAGTTGGTATGAGGTATTTATGCCGATATGCTGTGTTTGGTTTCATGCCAAATGTGGAGCTGTGCATTATGACCAAACACTTCCATTTTGGTCTTGTCTGTCCAAAGGACAATGTTCCAGAAATCTTGTGGTTTGTTCAGATGCAACTTTGCAAACCTAAGGTGCCATGTTATTTTTGTAGAGAAGAGGCCTTCTCCTGGCAACAACCAAACCATACTTGTTCAGTCTTTTTCTAATTGTACTGTCATGAACTTTAACATTTAACATGCTAACAGTCTAATTTGGTTTTTTTTTTCAGTTTCTCTGGGTATTGCATAGTCTGACCTTGTGGTGAATTTGCTGGGATGTCCTTTCCTTGGAAGATTGTGGCATTGTGTTAACACACACCTGAATACTCCACACCAGCAAACTGCCAAAACTTCTGCTCTGCAGTTAGTTTTTCACAGGACTACACAGAGTTCTGTGAAAACCTTCTTTTTCTCACAACTGCAGTCCATCAAAAATATTACACTTTCGAATAATCAGTTAATGAGAAGAGTAATCTCTCTGTTTTGCTTATGCTCTCTATCTTTTTTATTTACTGTAACACAATGGATCCACTATGGATCCACTAAACTACCCAAGGAAAACAAGTGTATTAAGCAGTGCATATTAATGCAAACAATGAGTATAATATATATATATATTTAAAAAAAGTAGCAGCACATGCAGATCTAAATAATGTATTGAATGCACAGCCAAACCCTGATAAACCCTTCACCAATGCATTCAGTAGTACCATCTGTAAGTCAAAATATTTTAAAAGGAAAAGTTTTTTTATAATTCTAAAAGCACATTTAAACCCACAGATGTTTATGACTATGATTCTTTTATCCTCAAAGACAATCCACCTTCATTAGTTTGATATCAGGGTGATTTATTGCACCACTGTGCCACCAGACAACCATCTGGTAGTGTTAACAACAGACCATTAAGGGGCAATAGCAATCAAACAAAAGTCGCAGTCAGTAAGCTCCAACTGTGAAAATGTGTCATTAATGGGAAGAGCCCACCTCTAAAAGAATAGCCGCTATAACAGCAGGGCTGACTGTGGCTCAGTTGGTAGAGTGGGTTGTCTACCAATGAGAAGAGTTAGTGGATTGATCCCTGGCTCCTCTAGTCTATGTGTGGAAGTGTCCTTGGGCAAGATAGTGAGCCCTGATGCATCTGTGTGGGTGTGCATGTGAATTTTAAATAAAAAGTGCTGTTGGGTAAATGAGACTTGTAGTAGACAGCACTTTGAGTGCTCAAATTGAATAGAAAGGCGCTATATAAGTACCAGTCCATTTACCATTTTAGCATTTCCTGTCTGTGGCCACAGCATCCAAAGGTCTCTTTGTTACAGCAGCTCTTTTACTGATGGGGAAGTTTGACAGAAATATATTTTTTCACAATAAACTTTAGTAATTTGTCCAAAACAGGTTATAAAAAATTTGTGATTGTAAGCAGGTTATTGTCTTGATGTAGTTGGTGAACACTCAGTAGAAAAAGGCAAATTATAAATATAAATTATAATAAACTATAAAATTGTAGGAAATTATAATCCATGACACTAGTCTCACATGTGTGAATTAACATTTCATTTCTTATAGTACTAAGCAAAAACTCATACTGAAGAAGTGAGTGATTTTAGAATAAGCATTAGTGATTGCCAAAAACAAGCAGCTGATTGCATTGCACTGGTACTTTTATGTTCTAGTTCTATATTGTTTTTGGTCTTTTGTTTATCATGTTGTTCTGGTGCTTTTGAGTGTCTGTTATTTGAGCCTTTAGTTCTTTGCCTGGATTGTTATAGGTTTGTTAGTTCCCTTCTTGTTTCCATTCTGTTCCTCCAGTCCTGTCTTAGTTCTAGATCACATCTTCTGTGAGTAGTCCCAGCTGTCCCTCCACCTGTTTCCTCTCCCCTGTCTGAGTCTCCCCTTGTCCTTGTCATGTCCTCCCTCAATGCTGTGCGCTCCCTTGTTCCGTGTTTTCCCTTTGACTCCGAGTTTAGTACTCCTGGCTTCAAGAGTTCATTTCTTGTCTCCCAAGTCCTGCATCTGGGTCCTAATCCTGCCTGGCACATAATCGTATCATGACAACAACAAAATATTTGGCAGGATAATGAAGTATGCGTTTTAGTCCCAGTGGATACCAGCATATCACACTAGTGTGACCTGCACTCTGTGGTATGAAATGTATATATCACCTAATACTTAAAAACTTGTTCAATAAAATTATATGTCCACACCTGGTAAATATCAAGGTCAAAGCAGCATTCAAGCATCCAGTCACTAATGCACACAGCAGAAGAATGTCTGCAGTTCTTCATCTAAAAGCTCACCATGGCAGGGCCTGACTCTTCTGTAAACATGTTTACACACTTATCCCTTACATTTATCTGACTGTGACAATGAATTATTAACATGTCAGTCTCGTATCTGATTAAACACTAAATTCAGTTTTATGTACTAAAGTGATTTGAAACTGAAATGAAAGTTTCCTCCCACCATTATCCCTTCCATTATTAAAATGACCTTAAAACCTGTCTGCCTCTCTCTTTACAGACATTCAGAGAGACATGAAAAGAGTGGAGTTCTTCATTTTCACCAGACTGTGAACACAGCAATTACCAAATAAGAAACTCAGGGCTTACTTGGCATTAATCCTGTATACTACATATTCTTCTGTATATGTAGTGTACTACTGTTCTTTTTTGCAACTTTTTGGATTTAATGCATCATATTTCACACAGGATTACTTAAATATCACAATATAGCCATAAAATACGTAATTACCTTTTAATGTAAAATAAGTTGCTGTTTGGCTGACAAATTGTAACAACGGCAAAAGTACATTTACCTAAGGTGACTCTGAAGAATTCACCATCTTAGCTGACAGGCTTTGAGGTCAACTGCTGGATTAATTGCTAAAATGTCACTTTTTGGGGGGTAGTTGCACTTCTGATGAGTATTTATTTATTTATTTTTTACTTATTTTAAGTATGAATTACACTGTAATATACTTAACTTATTTTAAAATCCTAACTTGCTACTGAGTAAGGCTACAGTTTGAACTGATATCCACACCTTTCATCTGCATTTTTATCCCAAATAAGACTTTCCTGTCTCCATATGTCATGGACAAACAAAAAGCTGTTAGATTTTTCTTTGATGCAGAATGCTTTTGCTTAAATACTCTGTTTATGGTGTTTTTTCCATAAATCCATTAATCAATAACTCTTCTTTTTCTGTCTCCTTTTACTAACACATAGTACATAACTGGTTTGTATTTTAACCTTGGTGTTGGAAAAAAGATTTTGCTTCAGAGACTCCTGTCTTCTATAAAAAATACTTTGTTCACATCCACTGGTTCCTTTTACACACACACACACACACACACACACACACACACACACACACACACACACACACACAGGATATCCTTATTTGATATAATTGCGTACTATTGACTGTAGAATTCCTCATTTTTAAGTATAGCAAACCTTGTTTCATGACTAAGCATTTATGACATTTATGATTGTTAATTTGACACTGGTATTGTTATCTGCATCTGCATGTATTGCTGTAATATCTCAGCAAAAACTGTTGTGTACAAAATGGTCCAGTCAGAGACCCTCAGATCATATTATTGCTACTGAAAAAAAAATGCATGTGTCCTTTTTGGATTCCAAGGACATGTGAGTGACAGCTTGCTTGGTTGTGAAATGGTTGACGGAATGGTTGACAGAGATTCCTGTCTTGTCGTGTGTTGCATGGTGAACTTGTATGGGCCTCTGGACTGTCACAGTGAATAAAAATTACCCCTCTTCCCTTCCGATGTTGGCAATATAAGCTTGTGGAGCAGTGGTGTTGACTGGTTAGCTTTGTAGGATAAATGAACACAGACAGTGTGATGTACACAACATGACCACCTCATTTTTCAGGTTTTTATTCTTCTCACAAGCTATTTTTTGTTTTCTTTGGTTCTAATTAATAATACAAAATATTCTTAGTATACAAAAATTCCCCTCTGTACAAAGTCTGTGAAAGACATTGAAGCAACATTAAAGAAGGACAATGAGCAGACAATGAGGTATTGTAATGAAGCTTGGCATAATTTTCATTTCACAATTTTCTTTCAAATGTTTTTTCAAATCTTTTTATGAATTGCTGCTTTTGATATGCAATAATACTACTACTACTACTACTACTACTACTAATAATAATAATAATAATAATAATAATAATTCTGGGATGTTTAGGTTTTCTCTAGTTTTGTATTTTTGATTATCTTTGTATTATAGTTCTATATTCTGTATTGTTGATATTTAGATTTCGGTTTATGATGTTAGTTTTTGCTTTCCTTGGGCTTAGGAATTTATATGTGTCTTTAGTTCCTTGCTGAGTTGATGATAGATATTTTTACCCTCTTTTGTATTCCCATTCTGTTCCTCCTATCTTTTTTCCATGCTTATTTAGCTTCTGTCTCTGTGTCAAGTTCATATGTCTTAGTCCTGGTCTCAGTCTTAGTTATTCCCTGTCTTATTTTGATAGTCTCTTGTCTCGTGTGCTTTGGGTTTAGTTATACTTTCCTTTTCTCTTTATCTGTGATTAGTTTCAGCTGTTGCCTATTCCCTCGTTATCCTGTGTGTGTATATATTGTCTCAGTTGTCTTCACTTGTCTTTCCTCACATTCTCCCTCATAGCTGTGTCCTTCCTTGTAATGTGGTTTTCCTAGAAGAGTCAGTGTTAAAATATTTGTTCCTAACCTGCTTTATTTTGTATAAAGTCAGAGCTCAGCAATAAAGCTGCTTTTGGGTTTATTTCTCGTCTTCTGAGTCCTGTATTTTGGGTCCAACTCCTGCCTGCCACAATGCCCATCCTTGACAGCAACTTCCAGCAGCCAAATGGAAAATCTCACATATTTTCATGTAAAGCTGGAAATAGCGAGAAATTGTGAGGATTTAGACACATTTAAAAACATGAGACAGTATGAATGTTAAATGAAGAAGAAATATTTCAGATTCTGCTCCTATGTCTGGGTCAGCAGTAAAACTGAAGCAATAAGTCTGGAACTCTTGAGTCATATCTAGCCAATTATACAACATTCTGTTGAATTTCCACTGTTCAACTTTCAGAAAACATTACTTACTATATAGCATTATGACAGTGTTCTAAGACCTACCGGCATTTCACAGGGAATGATGAAACAAAGGTTCTTAAGCCAGATTCATGGTCCCATGTGTGATTGCTAAGTCTTTGAAGAAACAAAGAGAGAAGAATTATGGAAATTCAACCAACATAGAGGCTATGGTGATGCACTTGTGTGCGGACTTCCAAAAAGCCAGCAGTGCATTACCTGACTGCAGTGATGCTATGTGTAAGTCAAATGCTGATTGGTTAAAAAGCTGCCTTGAAAAGGAAATGGAAGGACAGTGGAGTTTACAGGAAGAAGAAAGACATTGAAAAAATGGAGGAGAAGCACAAACAATGGCTACAGTGGACAGTTTTAATTGTTTTGAATACTTGTTTTCACTTCACTACAAAAATGTTTTTGTATATTATAATTTCTGCCTTCTTTGAGCATGGGTTAAGCTAAAGAGCAACAACAGAACAAATAAAAACAACATTAGTCCACATTACTGGTTGTGATGTCAGGGTGCGGGCTGGCTCGGGTAGTTTGTCTGTTTTCTCTCCTTCCAGGTGGACTGGTGGGCAGGCCAGGCTCTGTCCCCACCTTTGGCTACCACCAGATTGTCCCTACCTTCACTGTGGTAATTGGCTTTCCTTGTTATTCCTTGTGCTTTGTTTCAACCCTTTCATAATTCTTGAGTCTCGTCTTCTCCCAGTTCTGTGTTCACTGTCTCAGTCACCCGCCTGTGCATCTCCAACTACTCACCTGAGGAACTTACCTGTCTAGCTCTGTGGAACTCCTGCAGCTTCTCCCTCGCAGCCAGCATCTCACAGATACTCAACTGCCCACTCTCCACCGCGCTGCTCTGGTAACCTCAGCCCCAGCCAGCCCTCAGACTAACATCCTCTAGCAACATACCCCTTGGACCTCAAGTAAGGTTTTTAGTCATGTATTTAGTTATTGCCTCTGCCAGTACTCCTGCCTCTGCAGACTCTCCCTGACTGCCAGATAAACGTGTATATGCCACAACTTGAGTCCCTGTTTCCTTCATCACTGTTGAACCTTGTAAATAAATTTCTTTGTTGTGTGATTTGTTGTTTAGTCTACTCTCTCTCTTCCATAAGCCATGACATGTTCCACATGAGACACATTTTGAGACTGCCCGCCAAGTGACAATACACAACTACAACACAAAGACATGAATCTGCAACTATCAGTATCAAATACCATGCTGAGTCCTCTAGATATTAAAGGCATTAACAGAAGTGTGTATGTGGTAGACCAAAAGGAGAGCGAAAGATACAACGGTTCATCAAACCCACAGTGAAACACTGTAATCAGATAGTGGTCTGGTGGCTCTTGACCAAAAAGAAGTGGCTCTTCATTTTTCAGAGATGTGCTCCACCCTCTGGTTTGTATCTTTGTGGATTCAAGCTGCAGCAGCATAATGAGCAGGAAAGATGTCAGATCTTGACTAGAGACAAAGCTTCAGCATTGGTGACACAGGTGACAGGAGCAGGCTTGCTGATGGTGGAGAACACCACTTCTCACTAAATGGACTGATTCTTATATAGTGCTTTTCTACTCTCCCAGTAGTACTCAAAGCACTTTACACAACATGCCTCATTCACCCAAGCACTTTTTTTCTATGCTTAAGTGCTTTCTATCCAACAGTCACATGCCGATGGATGGATCGGAGAGCAACTTGGGGTTAGTATCTTGCCCAAGGATATTTAGTATGCAGACTGGAGCAGCCAGGGATCAAACCACCAACCTTCCAATTAGTAGATGACCTGCTTTACCTCTTGAGCTACAGCCACCACACCTGCTGCAGTATTTGGGTAGTGGGTCGGAATTTGGCATATTGAACAAGAGTCAAGAGATTTGCTTCTTTTTTAAAACTTTCAACTCTTCAACACCTAAAGGCCTGAAAAGCCATGGAATACAACTAAAGGTCAGCTAAGACCAGCTAGCTGCATTAGCAGCAGCACAGTTAAACAGTACGCCTGCTACACAACTCACTGCCCTGCTAACCAAAACAACCATGGCAGCTTTGACTTGTGAGGATAATACACTGCTCAAGAAAACAAACAAAAAAAATGCCGACCTTAAAGAGGATATCCGACTACTCTCTGATGAGCTGATGGGCCTCTCAACCGCTAAATCTTTCATATAACAGCCCCTCCTACACCCAACAGTACCAAATCCTGACATGCTGGAACACATGCCCCCATATATCAGGCGCCTGTGACTTAGGTGGTAATGCGGGTCATCTACCAATCAGAAAGTCAGTGAATCATTCCCTGACTCTAGCTGCGCACCAAAGTATCCTTGGGCAGGATACTGACCCCAAGTTGCCCCTGATGCATCCATCAGAGTGTGAGTGTGTGTGACTGTTAGAAAGCACTTAAAAGCACTGTATGATTGTGTGTGAATGAGAATGAGACTTAAAGTAGAAACCACTTCAAGTGCTCAATTGTGTAGAAAGGCGCTATATAAGTACCAGCCAACTTACCATTTACATTACCAAGGCAGCTTACTCCAGGAGTGGAGTAAACTCATCAAATCTCTGTCTGAAAAAATCACTGCAAACAAGTCAGAGAGGCTTGCACAGGCCAACCAGACTGTACACCTATCAAGCTTCCCTTAATAAATGCTAGGTCCTAATAATAATGTGGAGGTGTAATAAGTCCTTCATCCTTAGAAATAACTGTTTATCCCGCCAGTTGGAGTTTTAATTATTATTTATTATAATTGAAACCTGGCTAAATGTTGGTGATCTCTGTCTCCCTCACTGTAATTTCTTAAACTCCCTGAGGACATGTGGCCACGGTGGTGGCCCTGCCTCTATATTCAAAAAGTGTTTCAAATGCAGACAAAGTTTTGAGGATAATTAAGCTAGAGTTTTCAGCCTTGCCTGACTTCTCTCTCAGACAATCTTTTAATTTTAGGGGAATTTAATATTCACATCTGCTGCCCATCTAAGCCTATGGTCCATGAGGTTTAATATTTAGTAAATTCTTTTAATCTCATTCAGTCTGTGTCCTGTCCAACCCATCAAAGGGCCACACACTAGATCTTGTTGTATCATCTGGCATTTCTGTTTTTAACTTTGAAGCTGTTGATACTATTGATCTATCCCTTGTTTGTTCCTTTACTCCAGCCACTGTTACAAGTTTCTCCAGTGCCTTCAGAAATTTGCCTAGCATGCCATCCTTGCCTCCTACACTGATGGTGAGCATCTTGTCACTTTCTTTAACACATCTTGCTCCGTTATCCTTAATTTAATTCCACTTAAATTAAAAATCCAGAAAACCAACTTTGCTGGTACCCCCTGGCTTAATGAATCTACCCATGCACCAGCACAGATGGAAAAAAGATAAATTTCATATATCATATCTGATTTTTTAAAACTTGTTTGATGAAGTACCAGAGGGCACTGAAGACAGCCACAGAACAACATTTTGCTCATCTAATCAGGAGTAATGCTCAGAGGCCAAGGATATTATTTAACACAATTAATTCTATTTTGAACCCTACTGTTACTTCACTGCCTGAACTTCTTCACTGACAAAATTAATGCTATCAGATCCAACATTTCACCCCCAGTTTCAAAATTTACTGAGACACACCAGTCAGTCAACTTCATCACATTCAGACAGTCTCATCTATCCAGCTGTCTGATTTGACCCATTGTTCTTTAGACATATTGCCTCCATGCCTCTTGAAGGAAGTCTTTGGTACACTGTCCCCGTTATTCTGACTATAATCAATAACTGTTTAGCATATGGAGTCATTCCTTCCTGTCTTAAACATGCAGCTGTGCAGCCACTCTTAAAGAAATATGACCATGACCCTTCACCCCCAACCGGTCACAGCAGATGGCTGCCACTCCCTGAGACTGGTTCTGCCTGAGGTTTCTTCCTGTTAAAAGGGAGTTCTTCCTTCCCACTGTCGCCAAGTGCTTGCTCATAGGGAATCGTCTGATTGTTGGGGTTTCTCTGTATTATTGTAGGGTCTTTACCTTACAATATAAAGTGCCTTGAGGCGACTGTTGTTGTGATTTGGTGCTATATAAATAACATTGAATTGAATGGAATTGAAAGATGTCCTTAATAACTACAGATCCACATCAAAGTTATGTCTCCTTGCCAACATTTTAGAAGAAGTTTTCTTCTCCCGAGTTTCTTCCTTCCTAAAATATGTTAAAGTATTTTAGAAGGGTTTTTCAAGTATTCATAGTACAGAATCTGCCCTGTTGAAGGTGTATAATGATATTATTTTATATGTTGATTCTGGCTCAAAAGTCTTGCTGGACCTCAGTGCAGCATTTGACACCATCGATCATGACATTATTTTAAAAGGTTTGGAGCATGAGGTTGGTCTGGGTGGTCAAGTGCTACGCTCACTGGTTTTTATCTTACCTAAAACTGTAACATCCCTCAGGGATCCATTTTAGGTCTGCTTTTATTTTCATTGCATATACCACCCCTCAGCTCCATCTTTCAGAAGTTAAAAATTCACTATCAGTGTTATGTGGATGACACCAGCTTTTATCTACCTGCCACACCTAACAGTGACCACTCCATGAGGACCCTTTTTGACTGCTTGAATAATCTGAAATCCTGGATGGCCAAAAATTTCCTTCAAATAAATGATTGCAAAAGTGAAGTTATGCAGCTGCTTGATTCTTAATTGGTACAAAGAAAAGAAAGCACATTTTCTGTTTTAGCTCAGCTGTACTGGCTACCTGTGAAGTTTCAAATAGATTTTAAAATGTTATTATTTGATTTTAAAGCTCTCCATGGATTAGCATCATAATAAATTACAAAGCTTTTAATTTCCTATTTTGCCTCCAGATCACTGAGGTCATCATCCCAACAACTTCTCACAGTGCCCTCTTGTCGCCTAAAGATGAAAGGCGACCGGGCCTTTGCTGTTATTGCCCCTAGACTCTGGAATAGTCTGCCTTTCCACATAAGAACCTGTTTAACAACTGACAATTTTAAATCAGCTTTAAATACCTACTTATTTTCAGTTGCTTTTAGTCAAGTCTGAGGTCCCTCATTGTTTGCTCTTTTATTTGACTGCTTTACCATTTTTGTACCATTGTTGAATCTAGTTATCACCCTTGTCATGTTGGCTGCTTTTTGCAGGTTTTGTGTTTTCTAATTGTTTTTACTATTGCTTTTTACCATTGTTAGAAATCTTTGTCATGATGGATGTTTTTGTGAGTTCCATGTTTTTGCAATTGTTTTTTACCATTTGTCATATTTAGGTACTGGCAGGACCCACTAAGTAGACTCAGCAAACAAAGTTTAGTTGAAGGAACTTTATGTCAACAGGGTGGTTTGCAATCAAGTTGTGGACAAGGGATTTAGAATGACTTCAACACCAAATGGTTCATGGGAGCCATGATGAAGCAGAGTGGCAGAGCGTGGGAGAAATCCTGGGTCGGCAGGTGGGTTTCCAAGGAGCAGCAGGTGGAGAGCGGGCAGGCAGACTGAGTGCAGGTAAACAGGTATCTCTGGAGCATTGGTGAGTTTAGACTCTTTTTTGGGGTTCTCCAGCACCCCTAAATTTCATCATAGCACCCCTAAAAAAATAACAGTAACAGTAGTAATAATAATGTATTTTAGTATCATTTTCTGACATTGTCTTCTAATGACAATTGTAGGGTCTTTACCTTACAATATAAAGTGCCTTGAGGTGACTGGTGTTGTGATTTGGTGCTATATAAATAAAATTTAATTTAATTTAATTTAATTTAATTTAATTAATGTTATATTTTGCCAGCTCATCTACTGGAGACAGGATAGAATTAAAAAACAGATTTAACTGTACTGTGTTCTTGGTGTCATGATATTACAGTGCACTCACACAGAGGCGCTGTGTGCTTCAGTAGCAGGTTTGTCATGACTAAGTGAGGCTTGTGTTGCTGTGGCAGAAAGAAGACGAAGAGGTAGTTTCATGACACAAATCAGTGATGCAGATTTAAGACACACTTTACCTGAAATATAGCAAAAGTGTGAACTGTTCTGATAATGCAGGGACATTGCTTTGATTTATAAAGTGTCTACTTATTTTTATCTGTTCTCTAAATAGTGTCAAAATGTTAGCTAATGTAGGCTAAATCACTGGAGATTATGAGCTATTTTAACCTTCTGAGCCACTAGTCTGCCGGCATATTGCTAGTTGCCAGCCAAGGAGATGATTGTTATTATTATTATGATTATTATTATTATTATTATTATTTGTTTTCCAGGTGACAGTTTCCAGTTCCAGGTGACAGCAAGTCAAAAGGATGTTACCTGTTAATGGCTAGCAGCAGCCCATATTCAATTTGAATATTGCCATAAATTGATATTGATCAGTTAATGCCTTTTTATTGGGTTGTAAATTCTGTTTCACTGAATCCTTAGAATCTCATCTCTGCTTTTCGCGGATGATGTGGTTCTATTGGCTTCATCAGCTGGTGGCCTCCAGCTCACACTGGAGCAGTTCGCAGCCGAGTGTGAAACAGCGGGGATGAGAATTAGCACCTCCAAGTCTGAGGCCATGGTCCTCAGCCGGAAAAGGGTGGAGTGCCCACTCCGGGTCAGGGACGAGTCGCTGCCCCAAGTGGAGGAGTTTAAGTATCTCGGGGTCTTGTTCACGAGTGAGGGGAGAAGGGAGCGGGAGATTGACAGACGGATCGGGGCTGCGGCTGCAGTGATGCGGACGCTGTACCGGTCCGTCGTGGTGAAGAGGGAGCTGAGCATAAAAGCGAAGCTCTCGATTTACCGGTCGATCTAC
>VUQS01041051.1:6227-23832 GCA_015108495.1 Heterochromis multidens | reverse complement strand
TACTTCTAGACCACATTAGTTTGGAGAGAATGTCTGCCTCTTCAAAAAACCAACTGGATGAATTTATTTCTCTTTGGTCCCCGCTGGACGTTGCTGGTGGCTTTGGAAAGCCACTTGAGCAGCCCTGCTGAGAACCAAGGAGCAAAACAAGCATCTGGCAGGTTGTCATCAGACTCCTGCACCAAACTACCCCCAGGTCAGAAAGTCTGGTTATCCTCAAAACATTCAGTTACAAACAGAATCCAAGAAGTTGTCCCCTAATCACACTGGTCCCTTCGAGATCAATCCTGTGTCTGTGCGCCTTAAACTGCTCTGAAGCATGAGGATTCATAATGTGTTTCATGTGTGTCACCTAAACTCAGTCCAGTCCACTGACCTCTTTCCTCCCGCCTGGGTCATTAATGGTCAGCCGGCGTACACGGTCAGGAGATTACTGACGTCAGGTGACGCGGACTTTGGGAAGGATATGACCCTGAAAAGGGTTCCTGGGTGTCGTGGTCTGCCATCCTGGACAAGTCTTTGGTCAGAGATTTTCACTGCAGGCATCCCAAAAAACCTGTTGGGTAGCCAGGAGGCTCCTGTTAAGGGTGGGGGTACTGTCGTGGTCCTCCAGTCCTTCTGTGCTGAGACACTACTTTCTATTTTTCTCTCACTTAGCTCTCTCTCTACCTGTCCTGTGAATGTTTATGTGTGTGTGAGACAGAATGGGTAACTCTTTGTGTTTCAGGGGCGGGATTCCTCCTGGGTTCCTGCCCTCTGGGTTCATACACCTGGAGGTGGTTGAGTCTTTGTACCTGCTGGCAATCATTCATCCCCTCCTGCTGTTTAATGCTGAAGAAGACGTTAGATCCTTGTACTAACTGTGACAGTGTGGTTCAGCTCCTCATATTTGCTCTAGTTTGCCTTCTGTTTTTCTGGAACTCAATCTTTTCTTCTCTGTTCAGAAGCCTTGTGTTGGAGAGTGTCAGAGAGATGAGTGTGGAGAGATTCCCGTGAGAGAGATTCTGTGGACTTACCTGTTGTTTGGCTCTGGACCCATTGCACAGAATTATTCTCTAAATACATGTGACCTCACTATGTTCAATAAACGTGTTAAACTTCTATTCTAAGTCCAGCGATTGAGTCCAACTCTGCACCTTCATTATGACAGCAAGGTCCAACTTAAATAATATAGTAAAACACTTAAGATGTAAGAGAACAAATTGTAAAACAAAATAAAACAGACAACAAGCTGTATGTTTCTGGGCTCTTCACTTGTTTGGGTGGTAATCACGCTCTGGCCAATGTTGTTGAGTTTTCCATTAACACTCTAAAGGTCAGCCTGCTGGTGCTAAGAACAGATCTTGCCGGTATAAATAAATGCCTGAAATTTAATCAAACTGCTGTTCCACTGGCAATAAAACTATGAGGAGCAGTGTTCGTGGAACGTGTTGAGCAGAGTTCTGTCCAGTGTGTCCTGCATATAGGCAGCAAATAGAAGAAGTCAGAAACTTCAAGGTTAAGAAAAGTAGTACAGTGTCACGGTGGTTCTCTTCCTAAATCCAGTATGAGTTAGGCTCTACTTACCTGTTCTTGTTTCACTATGCTGACCAGAATGACTACATTTATCTGTGAACTGTACTTTTAGTGGGAGAACCAAGTGAGAGACACAAGCAGTGTTTTAAATGTTGTCCAAATTAAGGACAATGTTGAACAACACCTCCCACCCACTCCATGACATACTGGCCAGTCACAGGAGCACGTTCAGTGAGAGACTGAGATTACCCAAATGCACCACTGAATGACACAGGAAATCATTCCTTTGCACAACTCCTCCATCTAAGCACAAGTATACACTGCAACAACTGAACATCTTTAGTATTATAAGGGCAGTATGATAAGAGGGAACGTCAGTTCACTATTCTGTAATATATTAGGATATGTATATATTGAGTTACTGTATATTAGAGCTAATGTAATATTTGTAAAATTAGAGCTATTGTAATATTTTGTATTGTAATGTATTGTATTATTTAATATTAGTATCTTAACCTGTTAATAATTTACTTTCTTTCTTTCTTACTGTCCTGGAGCAACTGTGACCACGTAATTTCCTCAGGATTAATAAAGTATTCTGATTCTGATTCTGATTTTACCCCTCAAAAAGGCTGATGGGGTATTGCTGTCACCCTCAAGTTTTCTGAAAATGTTGTAAATGTGATAACTTGAGAACGAAGTGACAGGATTTTCAAATTCATACAATAGGTGCATCTACTAGGAGGCTGAGGGGTAGCACTGGCAGCTGCCAGTACTTTTAGATTTTGTATTATATAATTATTTAGAAATTAGAAGAGAAACATTTTTACTTTCATCCAATATGGGTCAGAGCAAGTTCAACGAGATCTGTCTTGACAACAAAGCTTTAGTGTCTGCGTGCAAGGTTATTATAATCAACTAAATTCTGACCCTACCATCTGAATGTTGCAGCAGACATCAAGACTCATCAGACTGGTCAACATTTTTTCAAATTTCTATTGTTTTGTAAGTCTGTGCGAATTCTAGCCTCAGTTTCCTGTTCTTATCTAACAGAAGCGGCACCCAGTGTGGTCGTCTCCTGCTGTAGCTCATCTGCTTCGAGGTTCAGCGTGTTGTGCATTCAGAGATGCTTTTCTGCATTTCTTGGTTGTAACGAGTGGTTATTTGAGTTACTGTAGCAACAACCATGCCACTTAAATCACCTTTCTTCCCCATTCTGATGCTCAGTTTGAACTTCAGCAGACCATCTTCACCATGTGGGTATGCACTGAGTTGCTGCCATATGATTGGCTGCTGAGAAATTTACACTAATGAACAAGTGTACCAAATAAAGTGGGCGGTATGTTTGTTTAATTTTGGTCTTTGATCAAAATCATCAGATTTGTCGACCCAAGCAGTCTGAGGAGGCATTAGTGCAGATGTTTAAGACCAGGATTTATTTATTTAGGATTGGAGATATAACTGAAGTTCCAACAATCATCACAGTCCTCTCTGCTGAAGCACCACAATAGTACTCTATTTCATCAGTGACAAGCATGCAGTTTCCCCATCACAATAAACTGTTTAAATAAAATGTCACTTTGTTGCGGTCACGTACAGTTAAAGCTAAGCTAAGGCAATGGCTAGCTGGCCTGCAATCAGGCTATCCGGAGTGATAGTAATGTCTAAAGTAAGAATGACTAAGAGTCTGCTTTAACTGACAGATCTCTAGCAGAGATGCTCATTCCTACATAAACCAAGAAGAAACCCAAACTATCAGCACACATATGGAAAAAAAACCCCAAAAACATTAGAGCTGCTAAGGCAACGCTAACGGCAAAAGGGCAAGGATATGCACCAATCAGGCATAACATTATGACCACTGACAGGTAGGGATGGGAATCGAAAACCGGTTGTTGTAGAGAACCAGTTCCAGTTCCTTGGAATTGTTAGTCTGCTTGCCTAACGATTCTCTTATTGGTTCCACTTGCACTTGCACTACAATCAGCTGATTTCAGTTTGTGTGCCGGAGGAGGAAAATGGTGGAGCACTCTACAGCGGGGATATGGACATTAATTTTACTTTTATTGCACAAAAGGACAAAAGCGCGATGGTAAAGTGCAAACTGGATCCAGAACAGAAACAACTGCATTACACTGCTAACAGAACTTCGGCTCTTTGCAAACATCTGCATAGACAGCATGCTAACACAAAGCTAGGCAAGACCCCGGAGAGATGATAAACCTGAGTGCATGCCGACCCCAGCCCAGCCGCCAGACCTTGAACTTCAACAGGTAAGAAAGGCAGTGATGAGCAGTCATTTTACGGAGAAACGCGAAAGTAATGTAACGAGGAGTGTAACGAATTACATTCTCCAGCGAGTAATTAAGTAACGTACTGGATTACTTTTCAGAAAAGTAATGAGTAATGTGTAATACATTACATTTTTTTAATAATGACCTCAACACTGATCACAACAAAGGGGGGAAATACCTCCAACATGTACAAATATTTGACCACATAGCATGCAATTAATTTGCATGAATGTAATGTCTTTGATATGCTGCTTAGCGATGGTGGTGACTCTTGAAGCTGAGCCAATGAGAACCCAAAGCGAATCGATAAGAGAATTGATAAGGAATCTAATCGATAAGTGATATTAATAATGGAATTGGAATTGCTAAATTCTTATCAATTCCCATCCCTACTGACAGGTGACGTGAATAACACTGATTATCTCTTCATCATGGTACCTGTTACTTGGTGGGATATATCGGGGAACAAGTGAACATTTTGTCCTCTAAGTTGACGTGTTAGAAGCAGGAAAAATGGGCAAGCGTGAGGATTTGAGCGAGTTTGACAAGGGCCAAATTGTGATGGGTGGACGACCGAGTCAGAGTATCTCCAAAACTGCAGCTCTTGTGGGGTGTTCCCGGTCTGCAGTGGTCAGTATCTATCGAAAGTGGTCCAAGGAAGGAACAGTGGTGAACCAGCAACAGGGTCATGGACAGCCAAGGCTCATTGATGCATGTGGGGAGTGATGTGCTGGACAAACAAGTCAAATCCATGGAGGCCCCACCTCACATCTTACAGGACTTAAAGGATCTGTTGCTAACAACTTGGTGCCAGATACCACAGCACACCTTCAGGGGCCTAGTGGAGTCCATGCCTCGATGGATCAGGGCTGTTTTGGCAGCAAAGGGGGGACCAACACAATATTAGGCAGGTGGTCATTATGCCTGACCGGTGTACTAGCAGCTAAGTCAGCAAGAAGCCTTGCCTCAGCTTACCTGAAAAGTCACTGGAAAACCAAAATAGCTGATACTTTCAGTTGTGCTAGAACAGTGACTGATTAAGAAACAAAGAAGATTAGCAGACGTAAACTACCAGTTCTGTGTCTCAGTAAATGTAGGAGGGTCATGAGATGCTCTGATGCTGTCACTTTAATTGCTGCTATTTGTTGATTTTAATTAAGGGCCAGAGTACCTTATTTAATATGCACACTGAGCTGTCATGTGAAAGTGACAGATTCAGCATCTGTAGACAATGGTTTAAAAAAATCGCATGAAAGCACATAAGAATTTTAAAAAATAGTTGAATTACAACATAACAATGTGGTTTTTAAAAGCATGAGAAATAAAGTGTACAAAAGCAAATATTCAAGGACAAATATTAGAATAATAACATAGCCAATAATCCTCTGTGTGTGTGTGTATGTACTGTATGTATGTGTGTATATATCTATATCTATATATTTATCTATATATATATCTATCTATATATCTATAGATATATAGATATAGATAGATAGATAGATAGATATAAGAGCCAACAGGGTTGGCGATTCAGCCACAGTAGACCTGTACTTTAAAAGTGACTCTCAAAGCCATTACAACAATGAACTCGGCAGAAAAACAAATTAACAATGTAGATTTTTCTGCTTTTCTGGTGAGCTATTTTGGCCCTTTACAAAACTAATCAAGTCACTGAGTCTTACATACACCAGTCATGTAGACTTTTAGCACAGTGCCGACTGTATAATTACTACCAGAAAAAACATTTCATCAGTTGAATGGTTGCAAGAGAGGCCATCATTTGTGGACTAATTATAATTATCAGGTCTGTTCCTTGCAATCAAAGTTAAAAACAAAAGAGAAAAAAACAAAAAAGTAAAAAAAAAAAAAAAGTAAAAAAAAAAAAAAAAAGTTATTTTGTGTACAAAATGAAGTTAGAATTAATAAAACTGGATGTGAAATGGATTGGAAGTTGCATTCATAATGCCTTAAATTCAACAGATTAAAGTCTAATCTTGTTGAGTGCACAATTTAGTCCAGTTTGACTTGATTTCTTAAACCATTTAAGCATTCTTTATACTCTAAAGCACTGACATGATTTCAATTTGCAGGCCACCATCTGTGCACAGGTTAATAGATTCAATGTCTAGAGCAATTGGCCTGCACTTTGGAAAGAGAACATCTTCACTGGAACAGTTTTATAAAAAAAAAAAAAAGTTTTAATTCAACCATGGTTAGAGTCGAGAGCTCAAATAAATAAGGATACTGGAAATTAGTTTAGATTAGGGGACAGACATCCTCGGTACTTTTAAGATAAGGCTCCAAACTTTCCTATTGATGAAGCTTATAGTTAGGGCTGGATTAGGTGACCCTGAACCCTTCCTTAGATAAACTGCTGTAGGCACAGTCTGCTGGGAGACTTCCCATGATTCACTGAGCATTTTTTTAATGTGGCCTGTAAAAGCAAGCAAGTTCAAAAAGCCCAGGCTATGACTTCCTTATATGGATTCACTTATCCTAAGATCAGCAATCAGGGTAAGTGGTCACACGAAGGTTGTTATCACCTCGACAAGTCAACCCAGGGTTTCCCAGTGTAGCTACGAGTTATGAGCAATGTTTGCATGAAAAGGGCAGAATTGGCAGCGTATGACCAATCAAAAACATGGAGAACTCTCTTGGCAGCAGAGCAGCAAGTTTTACAAAGGAAGAGAGAAGCAGCGAATTTTCCAAAAGAAAATAATGTTAGAAAAATCTGGAGAGGTTAAACACATAAAACCAGCTATTCAGTCAAAGCAGCAGTGTGAATGTGTACAGTCTGTAAGATATATCCTAATATTAAAACACGGTGTAGGAATTTGTGTGCAGTTTAAGTATTAAAGTACTAGACACTGGAAGCCCTGACTATAATTACAATTTTTTACATTAAGAGTTGTGTACTAATTAATATAATGTGCTATTACATTAAATTAATGTGTGTATGGCGTGGAAGATGCTTTAGCTGCAGCCCAGGCAGAGTACCTTTGCCTCACAAAATAAAGCCCCTTTTAGATGACTGTTGTGGTGAATTGGTACTATACGAATAAGGCTTATAACAGTAAGGTTATACCAATAAGGATACCAGCTGGTTTGGACTCCCTTTTTCCTTGATGGGACAGATTCAACAAGGTGCTGGACTCATTCCTTGCATTGGCATTGGCTGCACATTCATGATACAAATCTCCTGTTCCACCACATCCCAAAGCTGAGCTTATGGGATTGAGATCTGGTGACTGTGGAGGCCATTTGAGTACAGTGAACTCTCTGTCATGTTCAGTAAACCAGTTTGAGATAATTTGAGCTTTGTGACATGGTGTGTTATCTTGCTGGAAGCAGCCATCAGAAGATGGGTACACTGTGGTCATAAAGGGATAGACATGGTCAGCAATAATACTCAGGCTGTGGTATTTAAATGATGATCAGTTGGTACTAAATGGGCCAAAAGTTTGCCAAAAAAATATCCCCCACACCATTACACCACCAGCAGCCTGAACTGTTTATGCATGCCAGGATGGATCCATGCTTTCATGTTCTTTACACAAAATATTTGGACCATACTATCCGAATGTTGCAGCAGAAATCGAGACTCATCAGACCAGGCAACATTTTTCCAATCTTCTGTTGTCCAATTTTGGTGAGCCCGTGTGAATTGTAGCCTCAGTTTCCTGTTCTTAGCTGACTGGAGTGTGGTCTTCTGCTGCTGTAGCCCATCTGATTCAGTGTTGAGAGATGCTCTTCTGCATACCTTGGTAGTAACGAGCGGTTATTTGAGTTACTGTTGCCTTCCTATCAGCCCGAAGCAATTGAGCCATTCTCCTCTATGCCCAGAGAACTGCTGCTCACTGGATATTTTCTCTTTTTTCGAACCATCCAGTGTAAACCCTAGAGATGCTTGTGTTGGAAAATCCCAGCAGATCAGCAGTTCGTGAAATATTCAGGCCAGCCCATCTGGCACCAACAATGTCACATTCAATGTCCCTTAAATCACCTTTCGTTGCTATTCTGATGCGCAGTTGAGCAATCAATCCCGACAATGTCTTTGTGCCTAAATGCATTGAGTTGCTGCCATGTGATTGGCTCATTAGATATTTATGTTAAGAAGTGAATCACCTTCATAACCCAGAAAACCCAGAGTTACATCTAAAGTTACCTTGCTAAATCCCAAATCCTGCCCATACTCATTAGTTTATCTCTCCCAAAGTTTTCTGTTTGTGGTCTCTTTATTCGCCTTGATTCTATCTTCTTTTTCCTATCTGAGGGATGAGAGGAAAAAAAGGGATGGCTGCTCCTCCCTGACTCTGGTTCTGCCAGAGGTCTGTAACTGTTAAAAGGGAGTTTTTCCTCCCCACTATCAAGTCACTGGGATTCTTTTTTAGCAATATCACGTCCCTGTTGTGAGCCGCGATTATATAAAACTGAAAATCAAATTGAAATTAAAATGATGTGGCAAGACCTTCAGTCAAATTGGTTGGGCTTGCCAGTAAAAAATACCTCATAAACATTGTGTGTCACTTTAATACACGGTGCCATAGGAAGGTTTTGTAATTGCGGCTACTGAGCAGGCAGTAAGACCAAAAGCAACCACAGGAATTCCTTAACTACAAAAACAAGATGGCAATTTTTCTCATGATGGTAATGAAATAACACCAATAAAACATGCCGCTGTTTGTGCCACTGAGCTTTTACTGGAAGGGCTGCTCACTTCTCAATCATATTGCCACATCAGAAGTTTTCTCTCCAGAGCCCGAGGGAGAAAATCACTATGTGATAGTAATGGTAAATTCAAAACTTATTGGTGCTTGTTGGCATTGACTGTGACTGAAGTCTCCAAAGCTTTACGGAAGCCTTACAAATTAAATGTGTTGAAGTGATTCAGTTGGTAACAAATCTTGTAAAAACACAGTTATCAGAGTAACGTGAATATTTCATGCATTCACATTCATCTAAATCTCTCAACAGGGTTTGCAGCTAATATTCTCACCCACTTCAAAGATACAGTACATAACACAAGCCAGATATGTCAGCTAGATTGGTGAAGCTGTGGCTGATGATTTATTGACATTTTCTTTGAACAGATGCCTACACATTTTAGAGTTGGTTTCAAAGGAAGGCAGTATCGCCTTATTGTGCAACTAATAATAAAAAAAAAATGCAATCCACATTTGTGGAAGGAGTGATACAGTATTTAACAATTCTTCAAGATTTAATGTGCAAAAAGTCCCATAGTATGCATCTTAAGTTTGGCCATATTTTTATTTTTTTCCCCTGGCAGGGCCATATTTGCTCCAGATAGAGGAAGTAGGTTTTGCTTATTTTGCGTAATCTGCAAAAAAAAAAATGTGTCCAGGCAGAAATGGTTGTGAGCTATATAAGGATCTTGTGGCTAGACTCAAGGAATGTGTGCTTATAACTTATATTTTAGTGATGTTAAATGATTGTTTCTAGATAAACAGAAGTGTAAAAAAAAAAAAACACATGACATGTCTTCAGCCCGATCCTCTTCAAGGCAGCAATAAGGGCACAAAGTGGTACAAGATATAGACTTCTTCAAAGTGAAATAAAATCATAGGAGGATCCTTGAACTTGAATCCTTTGGCATGACAATGTTTTCTGTATTAATTGGTTATAAAATGTAATCTGATCTTCATCTGAGCCACAAGTATACACAAAAACAATGCACACGAGCTAGAAACACACCCACTGAACACACCCTTTAACCCTCAAGTGAATAAGTTACTTTATACACAAATGCTTTATTTTACTGCCTCTGTTTGTGTTTTTTATACCTAGACTGTTTTGTTTATGTCTAATACTCTGAAATGCTGAAATGTCATTAATTGTGGTTTTCAATCATTTTTATGCAAAAAGGTCAGGGTTAGCCTTGAGGCTTCTGCAGATATAAATCTTGCTATTCTATCCTGTTAGCCACGGTTCACCCCAAAACATGTTGTAACTGGAATCACATAATGTTACAAACATACATATTTCAGAAGTTAAAAACAGTAACGGTTAAAAGCTGTAGGAGCAGCAGATTGGGTTCGTCGTAGGAAACATTTTTTGCATTTATCACAGAGGCACATATAAATATACAGCTGAGCTCTTAAATGATCCTACTTGGTGTCTTGAAAGTTTAAACATCCCCAGTGTAGGTGGAATAAAACTAAGTGAACCTTTTCTTTTCCTTATTTTCTCTGATATTTATTTTGTTCCAGTGTTGGCTGCTCAAATTAAACATGGCCAAAGTTACAGATAATGAGATCAGTGTACATACAAGTAATCCCTGTCCTTTAAACACTCAGTTTGAGACAGATTTTTACACACTTGGCTTTGCATGATGTCATAAAGATGGTATATTCCTTATATGGTCATCTTAGGCACAGATGCCCCACCCACTTGGTGTTGAGCCCCTGTGTTTGTGAGGTGCAGCCATTTGCAATAAAGTTCACTGAAAGGAGGATAAGCTAAAATGGCTTGTTTCAGACAAAAGATGAACCAAGTGGCTGTACCAAGGCCCAGCAGAAGATGAATAATAATTATTTTGAACTGGGAATCATGCAAAGCCACTCTGGTAAAGAATGAAACTGTGGAGCTAGAAATGGTCAGAAGAGGTCCCCTTTAATAAGACCCTTGATGATTTCTGGAGTAAATGTCATATATCTTGATAAACTTAAATTAATTTTCTAGTTGATAGTGGGGAGTTATTGAGGCTCAGAGCCAGCTAAGCAGCCTGGAACCATACTTTACTGTCATGATGATGTTTTCATAGTGGTATGCAGTGAAGTTTTTAGATCACACACGGTGCTGGGTTCCTTCCCAGGTTATTTAATCTGTTTCATCAGTCTACAAATTATTTTTTTCCTCCAAAATGCCCTGCCATGCACCCAATTCTCCATACCCACCTCCATGTTAATATCCCCTTGTACTTCCATAGAATAATCATTGACTAATAGAAGTAACCCTCTGGTGGTTATTTGCATGACTTTAAAAGTATGAAAGCTTTTATTTTAACCCAAACTCTTTTCTTCCTGAACGTCTCCAAACAGTTTGCAAAAATGAAGCTTCACAGTGACTCAGAGTGAAAATAAAAAATCAGGGAAAACATGCCTAAATTAAGCAAAGATTATACTCTTCTGAGGGGACAACAAAGCATTCACAAGTCAGCTGAGAGACATTAAGTAACCAGTGTGTCTTGGTTCTGCCCCAGAGTCTCCCCAAGATGAACATGCCTGGCACACCTCACCCAGGAAGCATCCAGGAGGCATCCTAGTCACATACCACGACCACCCCAACTGACTCCTTTCAATATAGAGTAGCAACGGCTCTATTCTGAGTTTGTCATGGATGGCTGAGCTCTTCTGCCCAGACACCCTTTGAAGGAAGCTCATTTCTGTCGCTTGTATCACAGATAGTTTTCTTTTTGTCACAACCCACAGCTGGTGGCTGTAGGTGACGACAGGAATGTAGATTGACCAGTACTTGCCATACTTTCCGAGAGAACCATGGCCTCAGAGTTGGAGGTGCTACTTTTCATCCCACTGCTCCACCCTCAGCTTCAATTCTCCCCTTCTTTTAATACAGCCTGACTCCCTAATGGATGACCTTGTGTCTCCCACAATTTTCACTTTTTTGTTAATTTATATTTTGTTTTAATTTGATTTATATTTAAAGTTAAAAAAATTATTCATGGAGACAGAAAGCAGCAACCTGAACAAAGCAAAAGAAAAGGAAAACTGGCACTGGCATTCTGGGCTGGCAGGCAGCTGTTATACTTTCCTGTGCTTTGGCCTGAGGAAGGAGGTTTGTCTAATCAAGGATGCAGAGCTGCAGATTGGTCTGTGCCGGTCTATGGATCTGCTTAGCATGGCACACTCTGTACACAGCTAATCACTATCAGTATAAACCCATCCCCCTTCCACGTGACCGCCATGGCTGGTACTGCTTTGTTGTTGTACACATTATGCCCTTCTGACTTCAATAAAATGTCTGTCTGAAATAAGATTTGGAGAAGGCACATTATGCAGTCAGTTTTGAGTGAAGCTTCTTCTTACTGTCTGAGGATGTATGAAGAAAACGGCATACAAAAGCCTTTATAACCTGTGAAGTTTGCTCTTCCAAGACCTCCATTTCCCTCTGGAACCACGCCAGCAGTTTTCTGACAAGCTTCCAGTGGTTTGGAGCCGGTTTACAACACAACCTCTCGTTTCCTCGTTTGACTCTTCTCCACTGGAAAAATACTTCCACATGTGTGTGTTTGCCTCTTCTTGCTGTTGCTGCATGGAACAAAAGAGAAAAAAAAAGCAGAACAGGACGTCTTGCAGCACACAAATAGAGTTGTGTAACGCAATTTAAGAACATTGTGAACCATACCAAGCTTTGTTATATGAGCATGTCTGTGTTTCAGTGAGTGCCATTTCCAGTGTGCGCTTTTATTTTTTACATTTTATCTGAATGCATTAATAATAATTTTTTTGATTATAGTATTTTAGCACTTGTTTTAATCTATTTATATTTTAATGCATTAAAAAATGATTTCAGCATTGCTTTTTGTGCATTATATCAGACCTAGTATTTAAGAAAACGTTTGTGATGCAAATTTATCAAACATATTAGGAGCAGTATGTGTATAATAGACTTAATGAGTCCAAAGAGTGAGTTATAAGGTAGATGAGTTTAAATACCTGGGGTCAACCATCCAAAGTAACGAACAATCCTCAAGAGAGGTGAATTAGAGAGTGCAGACAGGGTGGAGTGGGTGGAGATGAGTGTCAGGCATGACAGAAGTGTGAAAGGGAAGGTTTACAAGATGGTAGTGAGACCTGCTGTGATGTTTGGTTGGGAAACGGTGGTACTGACAAAATGACAGGAGGCAGAGCTGGAGGTGGCAGAGCAGAAGATGTTAAGATTTTTATTGGCAGTGACCAGAATGGATAAGATTAGAAATGAATATATCAGAGGGACAGCTCAGGTCCAGCATTTTCGAGACAAAGTTGGAGAGACAAGGCTGAGATGGTTTGGACATGTGCAGAGGAGGGATAGTGGATATACTGGACAAAGGATGTTGAAGATGAAGCTGCCAGCAGGAGGAAAAGAGGAAGACCAGAGAGGAGGTTAATGGATCTAGTGAAGGAGGACATGTGGAGGATTGGTGTGACAGAAGAGGATGCTATGGATAGGGTGAGATGGAGTCAGATGGTCCACTGTGGCGACCCCTAAATGAAGCAGCCGAAAGAAGAAGAATATAACCCTAAATGTTCAGAGAAATGAAACCTCTTAAGTAGTGTGAACATAATTTTTTCTACTGAAATATTTTTTGTGAAAAATATTCAGTTTTATTAACTTAGTATTTATCTCTATTGTATGCATATGCATTTATCCATTTATACTGTAGCATCCAGACTGGATGTGCCAGAAGTTCCTGGTTTGGAGAAGCAAAATTAGGACATTAGCTAAAACAATATTCATGCTTTATCACCTTTGTTTAAAATTATGTTGCCCAGGTTGGGTTTTTTTTTTTTCTTTGTACCTTCATGTTAGAATAGCAAAGCTGTGACACCACGAGTGCAGTGGGTATCTGGATTAATGACTATCATTGTGATAGCACAGATAGGAGTACGCAGAGTGCAAGAGTATATATATAAAAGAAGAATGTCACTCACCAAAACACAAATCAGAAGGGAAGTGAGGCCTATCAGAAAGCTGTCTGCTACAGCTGCCCGTTCTGGCACACTTGTCAGTGAAAGCTGCCATGCCCCAAATTTAAGCCTTAGCAAAATCCATATGATTGATTTTTATAAAAAATAAAATAAAATACAAAAATCACCCCAGTACAGTTGCTATAAATGTGGAAAATAACTATAAAGGGCAAAACATTTATTTATTTATTTTTGGGGGTGGGGGTTGTAGGAGGCTATAAATATGTTTATTATTATTTCTCCTGTAAAATTGCACATTTTAACATGGGAGTCTATGAGGATTGACTCACTTTTGGTGCCAGTCCCAATAGGCATTAGTGGAACTGCAGATTTCCGCCTTAGGAGTTGCAGGTTGTTAATCACTCATCCAAACTGTGTTTAATACAAGAATAATTAATACAAGTAATTCCAGTGTTTAATTTGAGATAGTTACATTATGGATTCAGTGCTTTTATGTAATTAAAAAAAAGTTAACAAGACTGTGAAGACTAAGACCTATCAACTGAAAAATGTTGAGTAGACCTAAAAAAGCGCTTTCATTCAACTGTTCATCATCATAAAAACTTGAGGTGATGTGTTGCTTGAAGTTTTTTTTTGTGTTCTGCCAACTTTAGTTGTGGTTTACTGTATGGGTTACATTGTTTGGCTACACCAAAAATGAATACTTGGTGTTAAATTTTACTGCTTTATGTTAAAAATATGGAATCCAAATTGATGGAAATGTATATGCAATTAAAATGCATAATCTCAAGTATTTTGCTAATGTACTGGATTGCCAGGGTTTTAATGGTTTCAAGGCTGAATGTTAAGTTGTCTTATTCAAGGTACTTAAATTAAAAGACGCTAGAGCTTAAATACATATTATGTGCTTAATGCAAAAGGAAAAACCACACACAGACACCACAGTTTCCTTTGTTTTAGCAATGGTTAAAAAATACTCTCATTTCATAACACCAGACAGAATAAGGAAGACTGCTGGATTACTTTAAAAAAAAAAATTAAGAGAAAATAAATTTTCATTAAAACTGAGTGTTTTCTTCCTGAGACTGTGTTTTTTTTTGGAAATGGTCTTATATGTGATCAAAGCTCAGTCACTTAGTAAATTGCAGCCATTTACAACCACTTATTGTAATACAAGCAAACATTTGAGATTTGTGTTTTGTGTTTTAATGAGTCGAGTAACACATTCCTCTCTTTTCTCCCAGGGGATATTATATTCAATGCACACTATCCAGAATTGCCTCCAGATTTTATTTTTGGAGAAGATGCCGAGTTTCTCCCTGAACCCTCCGAGCTACCAGTGAGTATTCTGGAAGAATATCAAATGGTTAATTAATAGAGGAAAAATTTGATTTAATTTTACAATAAATACAGTCTTTATCATGCTGCTCTGCTCCACACTAGAACAATATTAATTTTCATTAATCCATCTCTTCTAATTAATTTTCATTAATTGTGTATTTCCAATATATCACATGGTTTCTTCAAACTCACTGACCCCAGTGGCCTGAAGGAGTTTAGTTCATGCCACATCCAAGTTTTATAAAAGCCAACTAACACTATGTATTTGCTGTGGGTGTTGAGCCTCAGCTGGAAATGTTGCACTGATTTTCGTGCAGTAAGTTCTAATTGTTTTGACTTGCTGTTTATCTGTAAATCTGATCATCTCTGTGAACCTGTGATTCACTGGAAGGTTAGTCTAAACAGACAAAAATGTGCTGTCCATGTTTGTAACATGCCTTTTTTCATAAAGAGAGCAGCTCTTTTTAGATGGACAAAATTTTATTTAACATTTTATGAGGTTCATGTGAATGCTCTTCTTTCAGGAAGTTTACCTGGACATTCTGGGTATTTGTTTAGTTATGTTTTGTTTAATTCTCATTATTTTTCCTCTTTGAAAATGGTTCCAAGAAGCCATTTTCAAAGTGTATTTTTTTAACCAGAAAATGTCAACACAGAAGCATGTGGACAGCTGCAAACGTTTTTGAGCCTAGCAGGAGAACTGGTTTTCAAGGACAGATTGCATCAGCTAGTTTCAGATGAGGTGCAGTTGATTGTTTTGCATATTAATAAAAGCTGCTGCACCGCAAAAAGTAGTTACAACATCATCATAAGTTCCAGTTAATCCAAATGGATGTTGAGCGATAAAAAGGAATACTTGGTCAACATTATTGTTATTGGGTAACTTTACAGAAAGAGTGCTTTACAGATGTATTCCAAAAGCTTTCACAATTTATCCCAAAAATTGTACATTTCTGTGTGCCAGACATGAAAAGCTTTCTCAGAAAGTAAAATGCCAGCGATAAAAGCTGCTTGTATGTCGTTTCCAAAGATTGCTTTCTTAGAGCAAAGAATAGCTAATGATGGTCAAGAATGACTGTACTACCCTAATCTACAAAATTCCAGATAATGTTCATAAATGTTCCATTTTCTCTGTCATGTTACATGGCAACTACAGTGTTTAAAGTTGTCCTGTTATGCTTCTTTTTTAGCTTCATAGTTTTAATATTGGACCCTGATGGAAGAGCTTTGCATGATTCATAGTTCACAATAATCCTTTATCATCCTATACTGGGCCTGGGTGCAGCCTCTCAATTTATGCTCTGTCTGAAACCATCAGTTTTAGGTCCTCACCTTTTTAATGTCATCCTCACTTTAAGCCAGCTTTCTTCTGATTGGCTGTTCCTTCCAAACAGAACACTATACAGCACACTGTACAACACACTATACAGTCTACTCAGTATAATTCAGCATACTTTTGAGTGAGTTTCAGTAGTATTTTTTTTTTCTATTCCGCTCATAATGGCCAACTATTTGTAAACAAATGAAAATGTATTTTAAACCTGGCAAAGTGGAAACTTTAATATTTACACAGTTAAGCTGAAGAGTTATTCAGCTGCCTTCGTCACTGTTTAGGATGTCATTACTGCATTGCATTGTGGGATATTTACGCTGATTTAATGTCCCATGTTTGTATAGTCTAATATTTTCCAGGAAACAGCGTGCACTTTGATATCAAAATCTATCTAATTAAATCAAAAATAAAGTCTCATGCACTTTTTTAGTGTGCGAAATCATGCATTAGTATATGATTTTGGGTGCAATCAAGATTTGAACAGCATCTCCGCTCCCTTTAAGCCAACTTGACTCCAATTGGCTGTCCCTCACAAATAGAAGGTTTGAACAGCAGGTGGGTGGGTAATTTACAGCACTTTGTAAGTGTGTGTTTTTTAAAAGTGCTATACAATTAAAGCTGTCATTATTATTTTTATTATTACCTCCACCAAGGAGATTGTGTTTGGTAGCGTTTGCGTGTGTGCGTGTCATTCTGTCTGTAAACACGATTGCTTGAAAAGTTTTGAATGAATTCTGATTAAACTTTGTAGGGGTTCAGAGTGGGGTCATGTTAACAATCCATTAAAATTTGGCTTACATCCACCAAGGTCTTCAAGGTCAACTTCATGATTTATTGGTGGAAAATTGACAAAAAGCCTTAAAACCTAGAAACTATGATTCTTACAAGTGTGCTGTGTGTTGTCAACATATAAAAATTACCATATAAAGATTTAAAATATCATGTCACATTTTACCTCTGACCTCTCTTTCAAGGTCAATCGATTGATCTGAAGGTCAAAGTGATAATAATGCTGTATAGAACTACTTCAAACTATTGCCTTTGTTTGTATTGGCAACATGTAGGAAATGATACTGGTAAATGGGGATTCTAAATATCATACTATAGTTTGCATCCAAAAATCAGGTCACATTTGACCTCTGACCTCACTTTTACATTTCACATCTGCCTTTGTTTCAAGTTGATCCCAAAATGTGTTCTATCTTTAAAGAAAGTGTTGTGAAGAGAGAGAGAATGAGCTGCCTATAATAAAAAGCTTAAGTTATTCATGTCCAGTTATTTATAAATTAATACCTTTTATCCATTACTTGCTCCTACATAATGTTTGTGTAACCAAAGTAAACCTCTGTCATGCTGCCCTTATCTGATTTTTACTGCACTACAAACTTCTTAAAGTATGTTTAAAAAGAACAAAGAAAACAAAATGAATATATAGAAAATACAATACTAGTAAA
>VUQS01041043.1:0-10732 GCA_015108495.1 Heterochromis multidens | reverse complement strand
GGTTAATAAATCCAGCCTGTCTCCCCTTCAAAGTTGTCTCTTTGTGCATCTCTGGACCACTCTCAGCACTGCCGCCATTCTTAGATCACTCCCTGGAAAATCCAGTTCTACCAATTTGAACATGTGCATCTGCAATGAAATAGAAATTTAGAGAGCAACTTAAGTTCTGTGTCAAATTGACCAGAGTTTTATGTCAAGGATGATCACTAGTGATGAGAGCTGGATCTCTGGCTATGAAGATGGAAGAGTCCATAGCGTCCAAGGCTGAAGGTTCTGCATCATGGCCAAGAGCATGCGCCGTTACATAAACCATACTAACCATATTTATAAATTACTCACTATTCAAATATTTGAAAAATCATGAACACTACATAAAAACAAACAAGCTTTGCTCAACACTGCACAGGTCTTTCAGATTTGGTTCCCTTGATCATCTTCCCCAGTGTGAAATTCAAGATGCTGCCATTTTGACGCACTAGGTTTTTGATTTTTGTGATGGCAGCTTGTATGTTTATTAGTATAATTTTTTTTAGTATAATATTGTGCACATATAAAAGGTTTCTTGCATGATGTTATGCACACATTGTTCGAGAGTTGTCCACCATATTGGATGTGATGCAACCAGCAGTTGTTTTTCCAGCAGCGAAGGAAAAAACATGCATATTCCCCAACTGGTTGGCGAGTGGTTCCTGGCAGTCGCTAGGGGAAATCAGTCAGAAAGAGGGTGCTGCACCAAAAACCCCCTCATAATTGCTTTGGTTGCTAGCAGATTGCCGTGGTCGCCCATAGCTTTCATGGAAGATGCAGGCTTGTCTGCAAATGCACACCATTAGCTGAGCAGCAGTAAGACTTGAAAAAGTGACATGAAATGAAGTTCACCTTCAAAGTAACAGTTGTGCCTCAGTTCTGCAGGCAACACATTTTAAAATGTGAAAAACCAATCCTGGTTTGCATCGCACGAGTCGGCATGTTCCATGTAAACGACTGTCGCCGGAGCAATCTGCTAGTGAGCAAAGCAATCGCAAAGAGATATTTGCTAACTGGTTGGAGAATACACATTTTTCCCTAGCAGCTGGTGGTTGCCAGGGGTTCACTGACCAGACTATAGGCCTATGTGACTGGGGGCTTATTATTATTATTATTATTATTATTATTATCATTATAATTATTGTTATTCACTTGTCCTAACCTTTTAAAATCTCACTCCGTCGTTTGGTTTGTTGCAGGTGTCAAGGCCAAAGTGGGCAGTAACCCGTTCATCAAGTGTGCAACAGAGTTCCCCCTCATCCTGTGGCACCCGTACGCCCGTCACCACTACTTCTGTGTGATGACCGAGAAGGAGCAGAAGAAGTGGCACGCTGTGCTGCAGGACTGCGTCAGACACAGTAACAATGGTAACACCACAAACACAAAGAAGCACACAAATCTTTTACATATTCAAAAGTGACAGAAACAACTAGAAAGCCAGAGGCTGTGTGACGTTAATGCAATTCGGATTATTTGTAAACCTTTTGAACATGAGCAGTACGTTTCTCTCTCCACCTTGGTAAATCTCTCTTCCTCTGTACCTTTGTTGGCCGTTCAGATGAGGGTGTGTATCATAGTGTGAAGCCTTTACATGCCATCTGAGTGAGCTGGTTGGTCTGTGAATATGAAATGCTGCAGGAATGAGGTGTATTTGTTTTGTAAATGTTGTTGCCATTGGATCAGAGCTACACTCGGTACATCATTTACAGTCGAGACAGACATCTGAAACACTCAAGTAGTAGACAACAGTAGCATGACCTCAATACACAAGAGAAACAATACTATATTTGAGACAAAGGTAGTTTTCTAGTTTCACTTTTCCCTGTTTTCCAGAATATTTTTGATGTTTATAGTACACATTATCACAGTAGTGCCAAAACCACTAGTTGATTAATTGAAGTTTATCATCAGCATCAAATGTGTGATGATTTGCTGCTTTTCATGGTTGTAAATTCAGTTTTCCTTCTGCTTAGATTAATTTTTTCTGTCCCTGTTCCAGTGATTGTTTCATTTACTTATATATTATCAAATTTCTGTTATGTTTTCTATAGTACGTGGCCAGATCCTTCCTGCTTAAGTGCATCGTCTACCCCTAGAGTCCCATTTCTAATTATTTTGTGCCATAAGTAAATGAGGTGTACACCTGTGTTGTACACCTTGGGCAGGTTGCCAGTCTATCAAAGGGCTAACACAAAGAGCCACAAAAGACAGACAACCACAACTGCTGCCACTTTAGAGTAATTGCATGTCCTATGCCTTAACATGCATGTCAGAGGAAGTTGGAGTACCCTGAGGAAACCCAGGTACAGGGAAAGCTAACTAACTCCCCACAGAGAGGTTCGAACCCAGAGCCTTTTTGCTTTGAGGTGATTACACCATTGTGCTGCTGCCCTAATTCCTTTGTGAAATATTTGCAGATACTCTCAGGTTTCTAAAAATTGCAACTAATTTGTCACTAATTACAATGAATCAGTGAGTGACGTGAACTGAAACTCATTACAGATTTAAATGATGAATTTCATCACTAAAACATTACAATGCAGTTTTGGTTTTTTTGCATCAGTTGCCACTTTCCCCGAGATCTTTTTCAGAGCTTTTGTTTGAGCTTTGTGTATTTGTGCATTGATTCAGGAAGATGCAGGACTGTGGCGCTTTTTGCATTTCATTTCACAGTCAAAGGATCAATTGTTTAATCAGGGCGGAGGACTGCTCTTCATATTAAAGCTTCTTCTTGCGATGCTGTGACTCATGTGCCATTGTTATTAAGACACAGACATATCCTGGAAGATGAACAAACAACAGAGTAATACATTTTTTTTATGCGTGTGTGTTGCACCTCTTGGCTTTCCAGGACTATTTTGAGCTTCAGGTATTGGAAGCACTGTGATATAAATGACCCGCGTTCTTCTAGACCTAATTTGCACGTTGACTGCAAAGCCAAGGTTTGATTGGCAGGAGGAACACAGGCACTCATTTCTGTGCTATGACTGCACGTGTATGTGGTCTCATATTCAGCGTGGCTCACTTAAACAAGATAAAAACACAAAACTTGAACAGTTTGGTGATAAAACGGTTGCTGCGCTGAAAGCTTGGCTTGCCTATCTTGTTTGGATCCTTTTGTTTGGCAGGGCAGGTGTTGTTGACAGACTGCAGTTTAAGTGTTCAGACAATTTATGAATTAAGACAATAACTAGAGTTTTCAGTTCTGTATCTTTATGATTATGGTTTTTTGTAATGGAGAAACTGGACTTTTTCATACAATAAAAACTGTTATTGTAGCTTCCATTCATCTAGTTTGACATCTTATGGAGATTAAAAGTCACTTTTTCAAGAGTGACCTAGCCAATAGGGCATTCGCATTACGGATGGTATGTCGTATTACCAGAGAGTATTAAAAATGAACATAATGTAGCTTCCTTCCTTAAACTCATGTTCTTGTTATTGGCCAGCAGGGGACAGACCCTCTGGTTACCAAAAGATTTTCTTATAGATTTCTATACAGCTGAAAAACAACCTTTGCTGTGTGACCTCAGAAAACACTTTCCTGTTGACTTTATGGGCTCAGTCTTGAGTTTTAAGTCACACTGAATAAAACATGAACTTTATTTAGTAAATTATGGTCACTGTAAGAGTCAGAAAGGCAAATTATCCAGGGTAACAGCTTGTCAATTACAGTCATTAGCCAGTGAGCAGCAGTTTCACAGTCAGATCCAACTCTCGCTCATCACATCTGGTATCAAAACACTAATGTGGCGATGTTGAAAACACTCAGCTCAAGGCTTTATAACAGGCCTTCCCTAACCAGTGGATGATGTCACGGTGGCTACGTCCATCTTTTATATGGTTTATGGCTATTAACAATATGCCAATCACCCGTGCACTATAGTTTGTACAAATGTATCCCATTCAAGTTAATGAAACAGTCCTGCGTCATGATTAATGCAACTAAACTTCATTCATTGAATTTAAAAAAAAAAAACCCAACTCCCTGGTGCCAAGATCATCACCGGGCTGACAAAGTTGCTCAACCTGATTCAACCTCGTTCAACCTTGGCAGAAGAGCCAACCATTTTGCCACCCAACTATGTTGCATGAATTCAAGCGTTCTGCTTAACCACACAGTACAATGCTCACAACTGTTATCAGTATTTTTTTTTTTTTTAAATTCAATTCAATTTTATTTATATAGCGCCAAATCACAACAAAAGTCGCCTCAAGGCGAGGTAAAGGTAAGGTAAAGACCCTACAATAATACACCCTACAATAATCTTTTAAACATCCTATTTCTGGGTGTGTTTTGTCCCAAAGGATGAAATTAGAAGCCAACAACTAACTTTTTTGACCAACTCTGTGTATCAATTCACCTGTTACTCCCAAACACTGCCTGTCTGGACATGCTCAATAAATGTCAGAGTCCCTGCCACACATTCCAGCTCTGAGGTTGGGCTCCAGGAATATGTTGTAAGCACCATAGCCTCCCCATGGCTGGTAAAGGTAACCTCACTGCTCTCTGTGTGTGGACGGGATTCATGCTTTTTCTGCTTTTGTACACACAGCCTGTCTCGCCTCAGTGCTTTGAAGAAAACCAGAAGGAGTAAAAGACTCTTCCTGGGAAGGAGGATATATGGTTTGGTGACTTGATCCCTGCCCTTTTCTGCTGTTCTCTCTTAGTGTCTCATTCATACACACAAATAGATGTTAAAATGAGTTAAAAATTTGAACATACCGAGTTAGTCATGGTACAGAGAATAAAATGATATCAGCACAGATGCTACATGCAAAGCTGTCCTTAACTGAACACAGACACCATTCAGTTGGCTTTGATAAGCGGAAACCACAAGTTAAATGTTCACGCTGACACACCAAAGGCTTATTTGAATGCACTGAAGTTCTTGTTGTTTTAGCCGTAATAATTCTCCTATAAAACAATTAGGTCCTGCTTTGCATCACCTTAACAGGATGATTTGCAAAGTGTCCTGCTAATCAGCTCTTCTAACAGGTGACATCATCACGCACATGTCATTGATCAGCGTTTTAAGCTTAATGTTCACACGACAGAGTTAGAACCTGTGGGCCATGATGCTGCTGAAAGATGGATCTACAGATGCTGCATGTTCATGTTCACAGTGTCAGAGGGTAGTGATGTGATGTGTGCATGGATGAAACCAAAAACTGGTCTGAACATGTTAAAATGACTACACACCAGTTCTGCTACTGAGTTGGGATGTGGCAATTCCCCCTTATAATTGAGCAATCACTATAAGAGATCGGCAATCAGGCATGCGTTCAGGCACGTTGTCAATTCATTAATTATTTGGATGATAAAATGCCAGCCAACAAATGTTCATTACAGAGTTGCAAAGTTAAACAGGGCCCATTATTTTTTTCTTGATTTTCTGTCATACAGCTATACTTTAACAAAAGTTTCAAATATAAAGTAATACCTGTGAGTGAATGCTTTTCTACTTTTGGCTCTTTATGATGTCAAAGAGAGCAGATATCTAATATCACAGGCACACACCAGCACCACCACCTAGCTGTTATTTAAACCTTCCGTTTATGAGGGATAGCCAATGAGATGAGAGTTGGCTTCAAGGGAGAGCTTGTATCAGACAGCCCAGCGCCTGACAAATAAGGACTATTTTTAACTTTGAATCATGCAAAGCTACTCAGATTGTTAATAATCTTTATTTTAAAGACACACTTAAATGTGTGAGTTTGCTTATTCTGGAAAGGAAACTAGGAGGTTATAGTCATTACATTTCTAAATTGCTTAAAAATAAAATAATCGGTTAAACTAACCCAGGAGAAGAAGAGACGAGTGACAGGTGGTGGTGGAGGAAAAGTGAATGAGAAGGAGCGCAGTCCTTACTGTGTGTCAGGGTGATTTCAGTTAAGTGACAAAGGAATCAGTGATAAGGAAAAGAGGACAGGAAGTAGGGGTGTGGAAAAGTGAGGAAAAGGTAAATAAAATGGGCATCTTCACTACACAAGGAGAGTCCAGGAATAAAAATACAGGGATGGAAATGTGGTCCAATATAAGGTGTGGAGTCATGTGTTCAAATGTAGTGTGCAACCCCAGCTGGCTGCCTGACTTTCAGGAAAGAATTGACTGTCCCTGCCCCCATTCCAGTGAGTAAAATGTTGTAGTGACTGAAAGTGGACCTGGTAGACTACCTATGTAAATCCAGCAACCAAAATATGAAGAATTGTAGCTTTTATTTCTACTACACTAGTTATAAGCAGCTAAAAGCACTTTAACCTCATCAGCATGGGTTTCAGTGTTCATTATTTTACATCTCATTAATAATTTTAACACAAATCGAGATATTTCTTGATAGAAGATTGGTTCAGTTTTTGCTGTTTGATCCGCAGACAGCTGTCCAGGCTGCAGGGAATTAGTCATATAGTCAAAGACTGCTCCCAAGCTGTCGTTGGCCTGCTAGAAAACCATCAATCGTCGCCAGTTCTCCACACCCACAGCCTCTAAAACCAGTCAGCCATCCTCTGCTCTGATCCACAGACCACAGACTAATTAACTGAACAAGAAGAGGCAACAATGGGCGAATTCAGAGAACAATAAATCCTGGTTTTATAACTCTAGTAGCAGAGCATTGGGGTTCTCTGCATGCAATCTCATTCAAAATATAGAGATATTGGATTATATGGCACTGTTACCAGACAACATACTGTGCCAACATGCAAAATGAGCAAATGCAAGATCTCCTGCATTTGCTCATTCGCTGCTCCTGGCCACAGGAGTTTAAAATGGCATGTTAGGACCTATTCAGTCATGGTTGTGAAGTCTGAAGCTGATGGTATGTTTCAGCGAGTGTTTACTGTACTGTGGGTTTGGCTGGTTCCACGGGGCTGCACCATATGGAGAAATCTTACTCATGCATGTCAGTGGAAGCAGCAGCAGCAGCATTTTGACTAAAAGAAAGAAAAGAAATGTCTGAAAACTGCTCCACTGTGAAGGCAGGGGGTCTGAAGATGAAGTCTCAGACCATATTATACATGTTGAATAAATAAAAAGAGAAACATTTGTGAATATGAGGGCCTGAGAACTCATCCCCTGGCTTCTGCTAAACTCCCATCAACCAGAGCGTGGTGAGAAAGGCAGGGAGGGGAAATGCCTTAAATAAAAAGACCGTGGTAAGTGCTGCCACATGTGCTATTTATACACAGTACACACACACACACACACACAGTGCAGAGAAACTGTAATCTGCTCCTTGATCTAGCTTGGTTCAGACACATGGCGAATGTGTAGCGGTTTACTGGCCTGGCAGATTGTCGAAATATTTCTTCTCTCTCTTGGCACCAAGAGAACATTTCTCTTCGGAAGGGCAACGAACTGAGAATGCAGCAAATTCCCTTTTAAGCAAATCACACTGGTGATCTGGTCCCAGTGTATGCCTTTAAATATTAAAATAATATTTAAGGGGAAAAACCTGCCATCTATTCTTTAACTTCAAGAAAGAGTGAAATACAATAGAGAGAGAAAATTAAACAGCAACCTCCAAGTCCACGTGTTTTAGCCTAGTGAGTTTCAGAGTTTCAGGCCAAAATAGTAACTATGTATAACTTAATTTTGCTTTTTGGTCTCATACATGCCAATTCACGCAGTCTGACTTTACATCAACTTCCCCACAGCAGGAGATTTGCAACTACACAAGGTTATCATCTGGTTAGCCTTCATTTAGCTACTCAACCTGCATGTGCTGTGTTCCTATTACTGTTAGCAGACTGAGATGAGTTAACCAGAACGTCAGTGATGCATTAACTCATCCAGTTCATGATCCATCACAATTCATCGCAGTTTCATTTACTTTAAGTTAACTCTAAGTTCTACGTTTTGTTGTCATGGGTCGGCTGTACTGCACAAACTAATGAGAATTAATTCACTGGGAAGTTAAGGAGGCTCGCAGTCCGTCATGTCGAGGACAAATTAATATAATCTAATTTCACTAAAACCTGACCATTACACTAGAGGAATAGTGATTCTTGTGAATTCAGGAGGAACAGACTGATCACATCGCATAAAAATAATAAAAACATCATGACTCTGAAACAGATTTCAGATTTCTTGCAAGGGGGTAGGGCAGATAAAAGACTAAATGTGTGTGTTGTACTGAAATGTCTAATGATCTGTGATACAATAAGCTTAGGGACTGTCTTGAGATGCAGGTTCTGTGATGGCCCCAATGAGTGCTTTTGCTTTCCAATACATGACTGGATACCTTCTCCTATATGCATACTGGTGGCAAAAGTAACTATTTCCTGTATGTGTTTTCATGCAAGTTTGCATGGGACAAGTTTCTTTGATCGAGCAGCTAAGCTACTCACTCCTCAGTGAAGTATCTTATCCCACATTTAGATTATAGGCTACTTTTACTCACTACACTATCTGGTGGTACAAATTGGTATTACACAAAAGTACAGCCTGACTTGAGTTCAACTTCAGTTGATATCTCTTCAACACAATACATAAACATTTTTGACAAAGTCATAGCAATCATGGCTTTGCATTCTTTTGGTAGCTGTAGTTACTTTGGTTTTAAACGAAACACACAAATAGTATGAGGCAGCAGGTATGATATCAGCTGGTTGATGACTGAGTAACCGCAAGTTGTGTGTCTTGTGCTCTTAAAGAGTTGTTGTAAGCTGAACTAGGGGACTGTTAAATATCAGGTGCAATATAATAAACACCTGTGCATGCTTATCTAATCATCATCCAAGGAGGAATGCAAGTTTTATCTTTTGACATCATGTTGGTTGTGAAAGAGAAAGTAAAATACATTTTTCTTCAGCCATATGAAAAGCATAATACTTAACCTCTCGGCCATTTTTTCTTATTTTATTCTTATTTATGTTTATTTAACCAGTAAGTAAAATGCTTGACTTTAAGAATCTCTGTTATGAACACAACCTGGGCTCAGACAGGCAGAATTAACTTAGTATCTTTTCCATGGTGAGTAAACTGGAGTTCCTGTAGAAAACCTACACAAGCACATGCACTCTGCGCAGAAGGGCCCTGCATGGAATCGAACCCTGGGTCCTCTTATTGTGGTCTAACCAGTGAGCTTAAAAGGCCATTTGGCTGGTTTTATTATCAATACATTATCAATTTCTGGGTATAATTACACTTCCTGTATGAAATCTAACACTTGTTCTTTACTAATTTGGGGTTGCTGATTTCAAAAATAATACCCATTTTGCTCTATCACCTCACATTTTTCACAAGTGGCAAAAAAAGATGTTTTTTGCTATATCTGTGGATGCTTCACTACATCCAAACGGCAACAAAACATAACAGAACATAGCAGATTTCATGAAAGAGGCATACTTTGGTTATTTTGCTATGAAATTGGGCGAGCAAGAAAAGCCATGGGCACCTCATTCAGTTCGCTGGGCGTGTGTCGAAAACCTCTGAGCTCAGACTAAGGGAAAGAGAAAGAGCTTGGGCTTTGGTATTTCAGTGGTATGGAGGGAGCCATAGAATCACTGATGTGTGCTACTTCTGTTTAGTCAATATTTATGGATACAGTTCCAAAACTAAATCATCTATCAGTTACCCTAACCTGCCAACAACAATGAAACCTTTACCACGTTTAGATGAAATACCACCTCCCATTTTTACCAGCTTGGTTGAAAGAGGAGAATCTGATGGTGATTTGTCTCCAGATGCACAACATTCCAGTGATGAGGACTTTGAAGATCCATCTTGTAGTAGCTCATCTGTCCCCCAGTTATTCACTCAGCCAGAGATAAATTACTTAGTACGAGATTTGGATCTGGGAAAGGAAGCGGCTGAGTTGCTTGGGTCTAGGCCAACCAAATTTTCTTTTTATAGGCACCGTGAGAAGGTCCCTATTCCATTCTTTGAAATGGATGATGACTTTGTCTGTTGTGTTGATGTTGAAGGTCTTTTGGGTGCAATGGGCATGATGTAGATGAGTGGAGCAGAAATTTTATTTTTTGATGCAGGGCAGTGTCATCACTTGTCTGGTATAAGGATGGTAAACCATAAGACATCTCTTGGGTTTTTCATTGCATTTGACATCCTAATGACAGCTAATCACCTGTCAGCATGGCAGGCATCTTAACTTATTTTCCCCATTGTGCTTCTAACTTCAGTTCCCAGTGAATTCTCATAAAAACATATGCCAAAAAAAACCAACAACCCAGCCCTTAGCTTTTCATCAGAATTTGTTAGCTGAGCGCAAAGACTGCTTCCTGTCTGGCTCTGCCTCTCCCCCTCCTCACTCCTCCTTGGTAACTTCCTGTCTTTGTCAACCTCCTCTGAGTCAGACTTTCAGCCACAGAAGAAACACTTGCATGGGGATGGTGGTGCTTGTGCACTATAGACCCCTTGATGCATGCTCAATAATCCAGGTAAAAGAATCCCAAAAAGTTGAATCTGTTCATCTGGACGTGGCGTTTTTTAGTGGGAGAAACGTTTCGTTTACCAACTGGTAACTTCTTCAGTCTCAGCTGACTGCAGAATTCCCCAGCCTTATAAACAGTACATTTGCATAATGGTTTCTGTCATTATGCAAATGTACTGTTTATAAGGCTGGGGAATTCTGCAGTCAGCTGAGACTGAAGAAGTTACCAGTTGGTAAACGAAACGTTTCTCCCACTAAAAAACGCTACGTCCAGATGAACAGATTCAACTTTTTGGGATGTGTGAAGTATTAAA
>VUQS01041041.1:0-14864 GCA_015108495.1 Heterochromis multidens | reverse complement strand
ATCAATTCAATTCAATGTATTTATATTGCACCAAATCACAACAACAGTCACCGCAAGGTGCTTTATAGTCTAAGGTAAAGACCCTACAATAATATAGAGAAACCCCAACAATCAGACGATCCCCTATGAGCAAGCACTTGGCGACAGTGGGAAGGAAAAACTCCCTTTTAACAGGAAGAAACCTCCAGCAGAACCAGGCTCAGGGAGGGGCAGCCATCTGCTACGACCAGTTGGGGGTGAGGGGAGGAAGACAGGAAAAAAAACAGGCTGTGGAAGAGAGCCAGAGATTAATAATAATTAATGTTTAAATGCAAAGTGGTGTATAAACACAAAGAGTAAAAAGTGGTGAGTGAAGAAGAATTCTCAGTGCATCATGGGAAGCCCCCAGCAGCCTAGGCCTATTGCAGCGTAACTAAGGGAGGATTCAGGGTCACCTGATCCAGCCCTAATTAAAAGCTTTATCAAAAAGGAAAGTTTTAAGCCTAATCTTAAAAGTAAAGAGGGTGTCTGTCTCCTGAATCCAAACTGGGAGCTGGTTCCACAGAAGAGGGGCCTGAAAGCTGAAGGCTCTGCCTCCCATTCTACTTTTAAATACCCTAGGAACCACAAATCTTGGTTGTCTTGTAAAAAACTAATTAGCCATTCATACACATTTTTGCCACGATTTGTCAGGTCATCTTTGCTGTAGTTGGAACATCTTTGCAATATTGAGGGCAAACATTCATGAAAACATACTGGAAAATAAAGTTTATAAAGTTTGGGGCATCACATTTATGCAGATTTTAAAGCAGCGTTTTTGTATGCAAACAGTTTTAATAAGTTGAAGCACAGTAGACATTCAGATTCTTCCACACCCACGCTTCCGGCTCCTCGGAGCATCCTGCTTTAACATATCATTTGCTGGGTCATAAATCTGTCCAGGCACCCAGCAGGGAGCTGGTTGAGCTTCTTACATGAGAAGGCTCCTACACCGGAGCGTCGCCCAATGAACTCTTTTACCTCCGATTCCTGCCCTGTGACAGAGACCCACAGCTGTTGCATGAACATTGCAATCCTTCACTGTCAAAACATGGCACCCACCCAGTCCTGTTCAGTAGTAGCTGCTTACTACCTGGGAAAACTGCCAAGGATCCGCAAAAAGATACTCTATGTATGACAGTTGTAGCATGTGACACTAATCCCTTCTCAACTGTATTATGAGTGCGTGTGCATGCTGTAGGTGTGAATGGCTTTTGTTTTCTCCTTTTGTGGCCTGAAATAAAACAATATGAATTTAACAGACCTGAATTTCCACTTTGCTCATTAACTAAAAAGGCCTGAAAGACTGCTCCTAACAGCCATCAGCAGGTGGAGGCATCTCAGTGCAAAGATCATTTATTTATGGTCGCTTATCTGGTTCATTTATCTTTAGGCCCACTCATTTGCAGGCTGCTGACACAGTTCCTAGATATGTGAGGCACCCATTTAGGGTTATTAAACATGAAGACAAACCTCTTCAAGCAGGTGTTGAAATATCACCTGGAGAGGAGCTCTTGCAAAATACTTGTTGCAAAACTGAAGAGTTTAGATAACGTGTTCCTGGGAATGATGGTGCTACATGCTTTATCCTCATACTGGTGATTATTCTTGAACTTATTTCTATATTTCTGTTTATCACCTCCTCACTGCTCCAGGTGTAAGTGAACCTAATCATCTGGAAGTTTCCCAGAGTGTGTGTGTGTGTGTGTGTGTGTGTGTGTGTGTGTGTGTGGCCAGAGGCACTTGGCAGGGCACTGGGGCCAGAAAAAAGGGATGACCCGCGGCTTCACGTGTAATCACTCCAGGTGATGTACTTGTTATTGACACTGAGCATTCAACAGTGCTCCTGCAGGACTCTTGAACTTGAGGGGCAGTCCCTGGGAGCAGCACTGGAGGGCTGAAGAGTTCAGAGCAGTTAATGTTCAACCCTTTTGATCTCTGCCAAGAAGTTGCATTCCCTGAATTCCTCGCCAGCGTTTCCAGTGGTAGAGAGAGACTATGAATGGATCTACTAAAGACAGTTAACACTCTCCCATGCCCTGCCTCACTTTGGGAAGCAGGAATAAAGCAAAACTCACAGGTTTTTAAACTTTGGAGCTCACTGTCAGCTTTTGTTTTTTCTTTATTGTTGAATAAATGTACTTCTTCAGAAATTACTACCATCATCTATCTTTACCATTTACTACAGAGGTACTGAATGTGAACTTTCAGTGACAAAAGTGAGGAAAAGATGAAAGAAACCTGCGTGGTGACAATGTCATAATCTCAGGTGAACCTTGCTTAATCATTGCTAAGTCAATGAGCTCATGTTGTTTCTGTGTTTTTCTTTTTTTAGTAATTCACTTACCCTTCCTGTAATTTTGGTGTCCACCAGATGTGGTCAGAGTGACCCAGTGCTTTGGGTTCTGGGTAAATTATGCAATGGATGAAACAGGACTGTTATCTAAGAACTTTCATCCAGAAATACGCAATCGTGTTCCCACCACGTCTGGACATTTACCACCCACTGAGAGTTACAGCCTCACACATCAAAGCAGCAAAACCTCTTTAATGACAATTAAGTGATCATGCCGGTAAGGGGAACGTGTTTAGTAATTTACTTAAAATGCCTACCACGTGGATGCCAGACTTCGTTTTAAGAGAAAAACTCAGCAGATGTTACAGCAGAAACAACCAATTTATTGCCCATATGAATAATACATGACCCAGCACAGAATCTCTCTGAGCATTGCCGTAAAATGCTGATTGATTGTGTGAGATGTTTTCTATTGTTTGAGCGCTGGGCTTAGGAGGTTTAGTGCAAGGGTGATTAACTAATGGAGGGATATAATCCCAGGTAAGAGTCACACACTGGGGCCCAAAGCACAATGAACAGCCTTCACTTAACCTCAACCAAAATGCTGAGATTGCAAACCCGGGACCTCAGTCACCTGGCAGATGTCATGTTTGAGGGCCATCTGTGCTTAAGAGGACTGAGCTGGATGGGAAACTGCTCATAAGCCAAGGTGAGCCAGTGCAACTTAATATAGAGATCCTCATTGTCTTTGACACTGATGGCAGCAGAGCGCTGCATGCAGTTTGCCCTTCCTTTGTTTCCAGCAGTAAGCCGGGAGGGTTTTTTTGCTTTATTAACCCTTAAAAATTACAAATAAATCCTCTTTAGTCAACTTCATGTGGGCTTACGTTAGGCTGAACACAAGTGGTGCTGTATCAACCATTTTAGCTGTAAAAGTAAACTCTGTTTTACTACGGACTGTATATCCCTGGTTATGGTTATTTTATAGTGTTTGTTAAGACATTAAAGACCACAGGCTGTTGAGATTTTACAGACACGTGACTGCAAACCTCGTTGGCCATTTTGGATATGTGACAATTATGGTGATAATGTAGGATCATTCGAATAAGACCCCAATCACACAAGTTTAGAGACCAGTCCGCGACCTTCTAGCAACCACTTGTTGATAGGGAAAAAGGAGTATTCCCAGAGGTTGATGGGAGGCACTGGGAAAATGATTGCTAAGGTCCCAGTCACACAGGCCTACAGACCAGTCAGTGACCCCCTGTGTGTTTGTAAATGTGTATTCCCCAACCGGTTGGCAAAAACCTCCTTGTGATTCCTTTGGTCACTAGCACATTGCTGCGGTCGCCCTTAGTTTACAGGGAAGTGACGGACTTGTCTACAAGCACTGTGTAGTGACTCTTCAAGCTGTAGTGAAACTGTTAAAAGTGCAACACAAACTGGAAACAGCGACCATTTGCCTTCAAAGTAAAAGTTGCGCCTTATGAAATATATTGGCTGCGGCTCTGAGGCACAAGTACTTAGTATTTGTAGACAAATGACACAGAAGTGCAGGTGTTGTAACTGACTGTTTTGGTCAAGAGAGAGCTGAGCCAGCTATCTAACTAACACTCACCTATGGCATGAGATTTGGATAATGACTGAAAGAGTTAGGTCTCAGATACAAGCAGCCGAAATGTGTTTCCTCTGTAGATTGTGGCTTCATTTTTCATCCTCGAAGGTTTCCGCTTGATAAAAAATAAAATTACGACAATCATCTAGTCTTGGTTTTCAAATAGTTTAAATGTAAAGTGATCCTTCATTTTATCTGAATGACTTTCAGAGGTTAAACCTTGCCAGTAATTCTCCAGAAAAGAAATAGAGATTAGTGGAAAAAGACTTCCAAGCAGGGGAAACGTGTTTTTCCCTATTAAATTTAAAAGTGGGAAATCTCACACTCACAACTCTGATGCAGCTGTTTGTCTACACAATGACAGGAAAGTTCTTGCAGAAACATCAACCTTTAGAAGCTGAAAGCAGGAGTGCTGAGTTCTGAGTGTGCAGGTTTAACTTTCAGTCTTTGATCTCTGCCTGGGAGCTAGGAGCCCGCTAGAGTAGATGTGTCCTCTCCTTTTTTTTCCTGCCCTGTAAATCACCTCATGACCTCTTAAGCCGTTTTCATACAAACACCGCAGCCCTGAACTTTTCTAGAAAATTACCCGAGGGGGGTGCAGGTAACAAAAGCAAATGCTCGACACAGTGGAATCAAACATCAAACAGCAGGTACCATTTTAGATCCCTATACAAACTCAGTGTGGTGTCTGATTGATAATTGTCCAGTGAATTGCATTCTATCCAGACAGCTTCTTTAGCTGAACTCCTGTTGTGTAAGAAAAGGACAACTTTGGATGATGTCTCGACATGCTTCTCCCGACTTTTTCTCCTGACTGTGGAATAATCCTGTGACCTTTTGGGGGATTAAACCCCAGGTTGTTAAAACATGTTTTAACAGGCTGAAATGTTTTTGCTCCTTTTTTAGAGGGATGGAAAAGTTAGCCAACCAGTCCCAGAAGTGACCCCATGATGACAGAAAAGCTTTACTGTTTTTAAGAGGTAAGGACATCCTATTAACAGGAGCATCTCCATGTCAAGGAACAAATGGCTTGATGGCTTTATGCTGCACCACCATATGGCCTTTTAGTTCCTGTGGGCTTGTCATCAGTTGTTCTGCCACTCAAACACTCAAAGAATGAAACAACATGTGCGTCCTGTCTCCAGAGGGCAAAATGTTTTCAAACCTGAGAACCGATTGCAGGATTATGATCTGCAGCACCATTCAGGCTGACAGGAGAGAGTGTGGAGGGCTTGGAGGGTTTTTTTTTTTCTGCAACTAAGGCCCCTGTGGCTTTACACAACATCAGGTGATTGGTGATATAATCATCTTACTGTCTGCTTTAAACAGACCTGTCTGGGCTCGGCAGGCCTGCAGAGAATATAGAGATAAACAGGACAAGCAGCTTCAAATTTGCACATCAAACAGAGTGAGACAGTTCGTTCTTTATTTTTATTGAAGGTATGGTAGCAGCTGGGAACTTTATGATCCCCCACACACTGGTGTAGTGGCTGAGGGCCATGTTGACGGTGAGTTACGCTCCATAAAATGTGGTTCCTCATCATATGCCCATGTATTTTTAAAAAGCTACAACTTGTGACAATGACATCGGGCACCGGTTCAGATAAAAAAAAATAAATAAAAATTTAAAAAACAAATGCTATAATTTTTCCCTTTAGTGGCCTTGGGAGGAGGTATAACAGAGTTTATCTTACAACGATGCAATGATGTTTTATGAGTGCATGTGACAGTTTTATGAACACCTGACTCCCTGAGCTGTGTGTTAGTGCTGCCTGTGCTACTAACCTTTATGTCTGACAATGTCTTCTATATTCCAGGCAGTACCTGAGGAGTTTTTCTGCTTCTGTCAGGACGCCCTGAAAGAAGAAGACCAGTTGGCTTTTAATAGATTAGTTCACCTGATTTTCTAATTAATCAAGTAAGCTGATTTGATTTGTGCCAAGAGTACAGTGAGATTTATGGATCTGCGTTAAATCTACGCCTGTCATGAACTAGAAAGCAGGTTGGACTCAAGACGCGGGACTCTGAAGAAAAGTTAACAGGTTTATTTACAGCAAAGTCAGACACAAGGATTGAGGCTAAAGAGTTTCAGTTAGTGAAGTCTAAAGCTCCAACACAGGCAAAGCCACAGTTTGTCTGTTCTCCACAAGAATCTCTCTCTTGGAAACTCACTCAGGTCCGCTTCCAGGTTTCTGCACAGAAGAGAAAAGAGGTAAGTAATGTTCACAGCGCCAGTTTCACTAACTGTGTTAGTTCAACGATGAGGCGCCAACTGAAGGTCTTCCTTCGTCTTAAGTAGCAGCCAGGGAATCAGATGATTACCAACAAGTGACACCTCCAGGTGTGCAGCACCAAAGGACGGGAATCCAGGAGAAACCCTCCTCCTGAAACACAAAGGTGTGGTTAACAGTTCACACACACACACACGCACTCGTACAGACAGAGAGAGAGAGAGAGCAACAAAGAGGAGAGATAGATAGAAAGAGCAAGTTAGCACAGGAGGACTGGAGGACCATGACAACACCACAGGGATGTGGTAACCGCAAACCCTTCTGAAACGCTACACCATAACCTGAGGTGCACCTCCCCAGAAATGTAACTACAAGTCACCTCAATGCAACCCTGATTGGCTCCTTCAGTACTGTCGTTTCATACAACATGCACTCTGTTTGTGATAATACTCCTCCTACTACAACTGGAAGAAAACAGATGAACTCAAAGTGGGAAACTCCACCGCCAAATTGTGTTTTGGTGGGGAAACTGCAAAGCAACTTAAAGCATATGGTATGCAAGTGAAAATACTGGCAACTTGTCAGCCACTTATGAAGGCTAAATTCTCAACTCAGAAGTGTAAATCCTGCATAATAAACAGACTCAATAAAAGCTTCTACCCACAGGCCGTCAAATATGTCTTCCCCTCACCTCCTGATTGAAGAACTGATGTTCCATCCACACTTTTAACTGTACTAAAGCAGGTCTCTCTCACTCCTCTGACTCCATTTTTGCACTATATTGTATAGATACATATTTATATTTTTTCCACATTTTTATATTGTTATTGTTATGTATTTTTGATTTATGCTGCTAAACCGAAGAGCTGCTGAACTATTTTTCATTGTTCCTGCAACAGTGGCAATAAAGATCATCTTATCTCATCTTATCTTATCTCATCTTATCTTATCTTATAAGACAAGAAGAACAAAACCACCAGCCTTGCAAAAGTTCTAAGGCTATAGTTAGCCGCTAAGCAGCTGAGTTTATCCTGATGTCTTGTAGCAAGCACATCACAAGAAAACATGGGCGTGCCCTGAATGTGCATTCATTTTAATGGCCACCAGGGGGCAACTCCTCTGGTACAAAAAGACTGTCACTTGTATGGAATTCTATGGAAAAACAGCCCTTAGCTCCCTTCGCTTTGTGACCTCAGTAAACACTTTCCTGATAATTTTATGGGCGCAGTCACTAGTTTCAGGTCATACTGAATAAAACACTGAGTCGATTTTATAAATTTTGGAATTTAGCCGATTAGTCATTGACTAATGACTTGTGATTAACATGAGCAAGGTTTCACAGTCAGATCCACCCCTCCAATTTAAAAACACCAGGATGGAAACGACAAAAACCTTCAAGTCAAGGCTTCATAACTGGTCTTCGCTAACCAAGGGGCGATATCACGGTGGCTACCACCATCTGTTATACTGTGTATTGTGGTAGGACAGCTCAGGTTGAGCAGTTTGGAGACAAAGTTAGAGCCAAGGCTGAGATGGTTTGGGCATGTGCAGAGGAGGGATAGTGGATATATTGGATAAATGTGTTGAATATGGAGGAAAATAGGAAGAGCACAGAGAAGATTCATGGATGTAGTGAAGGAGGACATGCAGAGGGTTGGTGTGACAGAGGAGGATGCTAGGGATAGGGTGAGATGGAGGCAAATGATTCACCGTGGTGACCCCTAATGCTGCAGTCACGCTAGAGAAAACAGCAGTTGGAGATCATGGCACAACAAACATTATTGTAATCGTGTGCAATGAACTTGCAATCTTGATGCTTTTAAACTGGTTCCTTTAAACATGGGGACCAGGTCTGTCATGGTCTCGGGGTTTTTGTGCTTTAGTGTTTTTGTTTATTTTTAGAGTTTTTGGATTTTGTGGTTATTTAAAGCTTTTCTTATAGTTATTTTCATGTTTTTAGTTTTTATGAGTTTCTTGTTTAAAAGTGCAGTCAGTTGTTTTTTGAGTTTATTTAATAGAAAAAAGAATGTTGTACTCATAAATATACATTGATTAGTGTGTAATTACATTTTCCAACAAATTGATGTGTTCTCATAAACTTAGAATTCATCTATTAAAAATACACAGGAGCGGGCGCCAGTTTGTGAAAGCCACCATGTCGCCCTGCCATCTTGAATACAGTGGCTGTTCCGCCTACATATGTAGTATGCCAAAGGCGGGTTAGGGTTAGTAGTTGTAGGCATTCGCGTTCAGTCTTCATGTCTGCACCTTCAGACTCAAGATATGAAGGTTCATACCTATGTTTTATTCTCTGAGAAGAGGTCCCGTTCACCAAAGAAATGAAAATGTGAAGGAAAGAGACAACGTGACTGGTATCCAAATAAAATGTCATCCTCTTCCTCCTCACCTCAAGCCTCATCTTCTGAACTGAAGTCAGGGTTCTAACACATGAAAACCTGCATAAACATGCTCATTTATTCCCGATATTGTTGCAATTACTTATTGTCAGCAGATTAGACGTGTGACCCTCCCATCTCCAGACAGCTGACAACAACAACAGCTGGTTCCAATCTGCAATCTACTGACATCTAGTGGTGAGATTTTACACACTGTAACTTTAAGCTTCTCAGTCTTCCCCAGTGTTTCCCTTAATGTAAAGTTGTTGCATGCAGGTATGTGTCTAACTTCTGTATTTGTTAGTTTACTTCCTGTTTCATTTTGGTAATAGTTGTCTCCGGTGTCTTGCGTCTGGTTCTACTTCCCTCCCATGTCTGATTGTCTGATTCTGTGCACCTGTGTGTTTTCCGCAGCTGTGTCCACTTCCCCTAATTAGCCCTGTGTGTATTTATAGTGCTGTCTTCCCTTTGTTCTTTGTCAGAGCATCTGTTAACTTCCATGTTGCCATCCCTGAGTCTTTCCTTGCTGGTGTTTGCATTTAGTTTGCTGCTTTATTTAATGGACTTTGCATTTTGGACTTCGCTCATAAGTTCAAGGACTTGTTATTTTGGATTCAGGACTACAGCCTAAATAAAGGTTTGTTTTTTAATACGTCTGTCTGTCTGCATTCGAGTCCTCATTTACCAATTCACGATAAAGTCTGTGACTGCTCGCAGTCAGTTGTCGTCTTTAAAGTGACTTTAGTGCCTCAGGACAGCAATAAAATTGAAACAAGATGGAGTCAGTCTGCTATCAGTTTGCAAATAGGGTCAAGTTGGCAATTATATGCAATCTGTTGATTGCACACTTAAACTAATTTAAGTGTGATAAACTGTTGGAAATCACAAATCTGTTGCCATCTACATACAAAAAAAATCATATTATTTACAGAGTCCAGCCAGAACCTCATAGATTTGAAACTAAAATTTTGAAATTCCTCCACAAAGTGACACAGATGCTCAGCAACCTGGCTTTTTGTATAGGAATATAAACGGAATACAACCAGTTGAGTCAAGTCCCTTATTGCAAAGAGACGTATCGCAGACGAGTTGCACTCATCGGGGCAGACTGACTCAGACTAATTGCAACATGTTGGCAATCTGTCTGCTTTAAATAAATTAAATGGCAGTTATTTACAAATCTTCACCAATCTGCCTGAGAGTGATTGCAGTCTGTCTGAGTTGGACAAGGATTGTTTAGAGACAGGTTGCATCCTACCAGGCAAACTCTGCAATCTCCTTGCAATCTAAAGTTGATCACTACAACTACTTGCAATCAGTCTTCAACAGCAACAAAAAAATTCAGTGCAATCACTGGGCAACCACCAATTTTTTCATAATCAGAGGGTGGCTATCATCCTGTTTTTACTGAAGTGTGAGCCATAAAGGGAACAGAAGATTTTTCAAAGCTTGTTTTTGAGTCTGGGTAAAAGTAAAAAGCCATGTTGAAGTCATCTGGATGCAACTTCACAAAACCTTTACAAAATAAAACAATATAATTAAGAACTGATATGAATATAAAATACATAGATATCTATTGTTGTGCTGCTGCTGTCAAAGAGTAAAATTAGATGTTTTATGCAATGAAAGTGAATTTAATAATCCAAAGATCTCCACAGCAGCGCACCAGATGTTCCAGAAACAGTGTCCTGGTTGCTTGTTATACTCAGACTTTCAAGCTGCTGTTGAGCTTTACAGATTAAAAAAAGACATTTTATGCCTTTAATGGGCAGTGGAAAGATAACATGAAAATCAAAGAAAGAAGATGGGGTCTGACATGCAGCAGAGATTCCTGGCAGGATACCAGCCGTTTGCATTCACGGCTGGCCACACCAAAGCAACCAGGGTGCTCTTCAGATGTCACTTCTTAATGTTAGGAGAACTAAAGAAGAAGAAAATCTAGCAGCAGGGTGTCTTGATAGCAAAAAAAAGCTAAAAAATAAAAAACTAGAGATGAAAGCAAAACGAGCTCCGTGGCATGATACAACTAAGGGTGAATAAATATTTGGTGTTTTGGGCAAACCAACTCTTGAACACTTTCACAGGATTACAGTTTCACATTGAGAGGCATCAGTCTGTGAAATATGCTATCCGCTCGCCACAAAGACTCAAATATTTTTAGGAGCTGCAAATTTCGTAAAAATCCAAAGCATTGCATTCACACCCCCCAACGGCTTCAGTCGTGCTTCAGAGAAATGTGGGAGTGGTGCTGGTGGTGTGGGTGTGTGTAGGGGGGGCTAGATTCTGCCTCTTTGAGTACTCTGAGTGCTGCTGTTGCAGCTGCTGAATTTCTCACAGTAGCAATTTCAAGGACGCCAAAATGAATTACACATAGGGAGACAACGCAGGGCAAAATCTCTAATCCGCACAATCCCGTCGTCCTCAGCTAATTCCATATCTGCAGCAATCCAAAAAAACAGTGCCACACACCCATGCATGCACAGACGCTCTCCGTATCCTCTCACCCTCTCTTTCACAAAATATCTGGTGAGCCCTGATCTGTGATTTGCATGAGCAGTAATTAGAAGGTTTGGGATTAAAAGCACTACGTTATGCTTGACTGAGGAAGCAGCACAGTGGGAGGTGTTATTTAGTCGACAAGTGCCATTCAGATAATAAAGCAATGAATAACAATTGCTCCGCAATGCATTTTCCTGACACTTTAGTGAGGATATTTTACAAGCTGATAAAGGTGGGAACCACAAGACAAAAGGAAACAAGACTTTGGCAGTTATCGAGGAGCTGGTTGGCATTGCAGCAGGGTTTTTGATGTGTGTGAGGAGGCTGATACTAGAGCTCGACTGTTATGTGTGTGTGAACCAGCAGCCTGTCTGTATTTGCTCCATCCTTCACCCTGCTCCTATCCCACAAGGCCTCAGCGCCTTTCCCTTGTGCTGCCGTCTTATCAGGGGACAGCTCGTCAGGGACACACGTGCCATCGTTCTGACACTGACCGTGGGTCATTGAAATGCAAACAGAGAACACAGTAAACCAAATGGGGTCGAAGAGCAGCAAATATTTGGCCAAGACTTTTTTTTTTTTTTCACTGATGGAGCTGGCCTGTTTATGGTTGATGAAACAAGGTTAGAGCAGATGGTCATTCGGTGCACAGAGCCTTCAATTGAACTGTCCGCAAATCAAATAAAGTCGACAGCACTACCTGTAGAAAGAAGAAAGGAAGGGCTGAGGTTAACCATTCAATCTCCTCTCATTAAAAATTGAACAAGAGGAAGGTCAGAAAAAGAACGAGGACAAAATGCTTCATTTTCAAACCAATACGGTGAGAAATGAATGAGTTTACAGGATAGTTTTCCACTGGGTAAAGCTGCATATTACTCATTAAAACTCAGTGATGAGTGGAAGTGTGAGTGGGACTGACCCTCAGAGAGTCACTCAATCAGAGCCAGGTTAACTACAGGAGAGTAGCTCCATCTATCTACCAAAACCAAAAGAGAAGCAGGAGTTCTCAGATTTATGTACTTATTCATTTTTTTCTGTTTCAATAGGTTCTCTGATGCAGCAACAGTCACTTACCCAAGCTGCTAGTATACATTTTTATAAAAAGAAATGAGGAGGCAGACCTAAATGCAATGGTTTGGGGAACTTTACTGTTCTTAAATCCAGTGATCACAATACAGTTACAAATAACCTCTAAACAAATATTTGAATATGTTGATCTGTAGACAAGGGAAGCTTTCTGGCTTATGTTTGAAGTCCACCTGTAGTCTGAGCTCTGGTGACCAACCGTGTCTGAGCAGGCTTTGATGACATGCAGGTAAACAGTCTGTGTGGAGAGTAAAAGAAGGAACACACTTGTCGAAATAAGATCTCAAAACCATCAGCGGATATCTGTCGGCTGCACCAGAAACCCTTGATATTGGCAGTTGTCGCCACAGGTTAAGTCAGCAGACTAGACGCAGAACTCCTAGATTACTCAGCAAATAATTATGTCACTTGCATTACACAACTTATACAATTATCTGCATATTTCACAGAAAACATCAAATAAACATTTTCAGGCATGCTTTCGCAACCATCACCGGATCTTACTTCACACAGGATATAAAAATAGAGCAGCAACTTTTGTAGGGTGGAGATAGGGTGCACATCTTCCTTTGAAGTTGTAGCACAAAACGGCAAGTATGTGATGGTAAGGTGCAAAGGCCTTTGTCCCCTATACATGGGCATATGTAAGCTAACTTCAACTTACTGTTAGCTTTCAACTACATGACAGTCCATCTGAGTCGGTGCTGCGGAGGAACAAAAATAATACTGGCCACAAATTCCTTTGTACCTTACTTTTTTTTTTGTAAACTCTGCTAACAAATATCAACCTCTATATTCCAGCCTCTTCAGAGTGAGTGTAAAATGAAAGAAGAAACAAAAACAATATCTGATCTGCTGATTTTTCCACACAGCCATCTCTAAAGTTTACAAAGGATGTTCTAAAAAAGAGAAAATATCCAGTGAGCAGCAGTTCTCTGGTTGAAAATGCCTTGTTAATGTCAGAGGACAATGGCCAGACTGATTCAAGCTGAAGGCAACAATAACTCAAATAACCACTTGTTACAACCAAGGTATGCAGAAGAGCATCTCTGAACAAACTCAATGAACACTGAAGCAGATAGGATACAGAAGAAGACCACACCAGGTGCCACTCCTGTCAGCTAAGAACAGGAAGAAGAAACTGAGGCTACAATTCCCACGGGCTCACCAGCCATGTCCATCACTTTATGACCACAGTGTGACCATCTTCTGATGGCTCATCTACTCAAATGGCCTCCACAGTCATTAGATCTCAATCCAACAGAGCACCTTTGGGATGTGGTGGAACCGGAGATTGCCATTATCAAATCTGCAGTTACTGTGTGATGCTATCATGTCGATATGAACCAAAATCTCTGAGGAATGTTTCTAGCACTTTGTTGAATCTGTGCCATGAAAAATTAAGGCAGTTCTGAAGGAAAAAGGTGCTCCAACTCAGTACTCTCTACAGATACTATTCAATTTGTTTGACAGTTAACAAACAGCAAGGTGTACCTAATAAAGAGTGTAGTTTGTGTAGCTACTTATAACTACCTATATTATTAATAATTCAGATAAATGACAGTTCTGAGTCACCCTTTTAAATTAAACCCTCAGAGTTTAATTTTTAAAAAATAAATTCAAAGTGGAAAAAGGAAAGAAGATCCTGGAGAAATGTATATAAATAAATCTTGTGAAATTCTTTAGCTAATGTTTGAGAGAAACAGGTTTAGATTTGAGGCTGGAATAGAGGGGATTCCTCCCTCCCCAGTGTTTAGAACACGTGTTCGCGCCCCTGAAAAGAACACAAAGCGATGGGTCTTTTTAGTCCCAAAATATGGAGATAAATTATGACTTCATACAATCTCTGAATCTTTTGTGGTAAAAAAAAATTTCCCTTTTACACACAAGCACAAACACACACACGTAGTTTCAGTCAACAGCAGCACAGCGCCTCCTCCTCACTGGAGCCATAAGGAAAGGAGAGAATGAGGTTCACACATTAGGACAACTTCTCACAAAGTCTGAAAACTAATTTAAATATACACCAGCTTTTTTCAAGTTTAGGAATGTGTTGCTAGTTCACTAACTAACCATCTTGTTTTCAGACATAATAAATGCACGATTCCTGAAAATCATCCCCAAACACGAGTATGTATGTGTGACATCTTCTGAAGGTGAGGAATGTTTTGAGCATGAAGAAATCTTGCTGAAATATACACTACCAGTCAAAAGTTTGGACACACCTTCCCATTCAATGTTTTTTCTTTATTTTCATGACTATTTACATTGTAGATTCTCACTGAAGGCATCAAAACTATGAATGAACACATATGGAATTATGTAGTAAACAAAAAAGTGTGAAATAACCCAAAACATGTTTTATATCTTAGATTCTTCAAAATAGCCACCCTTTGCTTTGATCACTGCTTTGCACACTCTTGGCCTCTCAATGAGCTTCATGGGGTAGTCACCTGAAATGGTTCTCACTGCACAGGTGTGCCTTGTCAGGGTTCATTTGTGGAATTTCCTGCCTTCTTAATGGGGTTGGGACCATCAGTTGTGTTGTGCAGAAGTCAGGTTGGTACACAGCTGACAGCCCTATTTGACAACTGTTAGAATTCATATTATGGCAAGAACCAATCAGCTAAGTAAAGAGAAACGACAGTCCATCATTACTTTAAGAACTGAAGGTCAGTCGGTGCGGAAAATTGCAAAAACTTTGAATGTGTCCCCAAGTGCAG
>VUQS01041031.1:0-20861 GCA_015108495.1 Heterochromis multidens | reverse complement strand
CTTGCGTCCACATTTTGGCAAATCCAACACTGAACCAGTTTCACGGAACTTAGCAAGCAGTTTGCTGACTGTAGCATGGGAGATGGGTGGTCTCGTAGGGTGTCTTGCATTGAAATCTGCTGCAATGACCCGGTTACTGCGTTCACCAGATATCAACACGATTTCGATCCGCTCCTCACGTGTTAACCTCTTCGACATGTCAATGGCTGTGAACAAAGAGCAACTTGTAAATAACTCATGAAAGAATAAAGTTACGTTGGAACCAAGCACACCATTGTTTTTCTTGTGACATTACCAATAAGTTTGATGTGTCACATGGCCCTCTTCCTATTGAAAAAACAAAAGTTGTATCCAAGATGGCCGACTTCTAAATGGCCACCATGGTCACCACCCATCTTGGGGAGTTTGCCCCCTCACATATACTAATGTGCCACAAACAGGACTTTAATATCACCAACCATTCCCATGTTATTACGGTGTATCCATATAAATGGCCCACCCTGTATACTAATATTGGCCTGGTCCCACCTTTTTTGTATTTCCCTACCATAGACTGATCAGGTCACTGATGTCCAACTCCACTGTCTTGGACTGCAGCTGGCAACAGTAGTCTTTGTTCACCTCTGAAGTTCTGATGTGCTGCGAATTGGAACCTGCAGCAGGTGGAGATCTGGTTCATGTACTGCTATGCTGAACTCACTGCAGAGCAGAACAAGGACAACTGTCTCAAACTGCATTTCAGGACAGTGAAGTTTGAGTCCCTCCATGGAAAGAAAAACTCACTGCAGAGACAGCTGAGATTTGCTCTGTTATTTATTGTAGTGTACTTGTGTATATAATGTTATTTATTTACTAATGTATTAAGAAAGCACGGGTGCACTCCCTATTACATGCACATACACATACTCCCCCCATCCCTATGGAAGCTTGTTTCTGCCACAAAAAAAAAAAAAAAAACGCTATCCATAACTCGAAATTTCAAGTTATTTTCTCGAAAATAAACTGATAAATAATAAACTTCAGCGTGGTTTTACAAATGATGAAATGCTTACATTACTAGCTGAATCACATGGCGTTACTATCAAGAACCTGGCGCCAGTTTGTTCACGTTTGCTATACATTGGTAGCTCACGACCCAATTTTGAGTGCGCATGCGTCTGCACCATCTCATTCTAGGTAACAAGGAAACGACGTCATTCACGTAGGTTCCTGATTGGCAGAGCTAACTCGAAATTTGGAGTTAAGTATCTTAAAATTTCGAGTTATTTTCTCAAAATTTCGAGTTAATATGTTATGGAGTTAGTTATGGATAGCGTTTTTTTTTTTGTGGCGGAAACAAGCTTCCATACATCCCTGCTACCACCATAAATACAATCAAATTTTGTGGGTCTGCAATACATGGAAAGAAAGAATATCTGCAATTCTAGAAATGTACAAAAACTTTTAAAAAATCAGTGCTTTTTTGAATGTACAAAATAATGATTCTGATGATGTTTGGTGACTAGATGACAGAGCTAATTTTGTGTTTATATCCAGTGTAACCTGATGTTGACGAGCAGAACTGACTTACTTGTTTTATCACTCTTGAGTCACAAAGTGCTGCAGCCCTTCTTGGTCTGTGTTTGTTCCGTGCTTGTTCTTCTGTGTTTCCCAAATGTAAGGCTGGCCTGATTTGCTAAAGTTGTTTGCAGTTAATCCTAATCCTTCCTGTAAAGCTGGGATGTTGTTTACAGTGCAGGTGGTAATTCCAGATAAACTGATTTTCTAAAATGATCAAAATAACATTTGAAGTGCAAAACTGACTGAAACTAGGCCTGAACTAACTGAGGTCTAGACTTTGTGAACACACACAGACACACACACAGAATATATATATATATATATATATATATATATATATATATATATCTCGCAACCCTGTCTATTTTTCTGCCTTCAGCTCCAGAAACTCCTCACTATGGACCCCACCAAAAGAATCACATCAGAGCAGGCGCTGCAGGACCCGTACTTCCTGGAGGACCCATTACCAACCACTGAGTGAGCCTTAGTAAACTTTTGCAAGAAGCTTCCCTTTGTCTTGATTCAGCAAATATACACAGTGATTTGCTTCTTTAAGTATAACAGTTCTGGTTGGCCAGAGTAGTACAGCATGTTGATGCAGAAATGCTTCAACCGCTAATTTTATCTGGTTTCCTCTAGTGTGTTTGCTGGCTGTCAGATCCCCTATCCCAAACGAGAGTTTCTTAATGAAGATGAGCCAGAGGAGAAAACAGAAAAGGTAAGTATCCATTGTTATCCAGTTATCCAATTATCCAGCGTCTTAATAAAATTTCAACTAGTGAGTTTTTAAAAAAAAAACAAAGAAATCACCCCTGTACACTTATCATGAAGAAGAAATTAATTGTAGACACCAAAACTGTTTTTGGACCAAGTTTAACCATGCTTTTTAATGCTGTAAGACTGGGCTTCTTAATGTTAGGGTTGTAACAATACTAATAGTTGAGACTTGTTACTAATACCCAGGAAAATACTCAGTACTTTTTTAAATACAAATTACAAGCTAGCCACTGCCTTGTTGATAACTTAACAGACCACTAATGTGGCTATCGGGTAATTTCTCATTTCTAAAGTACCGTCACATTTTCAAAATCTTGGGATCGAAAGGTAAGTATCGGTTCCGATAAAATCCCTACTTAATATAGTAGTCTATGGGGCTGACTCTCTTTGGGAGAAAGGCTGAAGTGGTGATTAGAGGAACTGCAGTTTTTGGCTTTATTTTTTGGGTTAATGCTTGGCTGTCCCACCTCACACAGTCTTTCATTTATTTTTCAGGCTTTTTCTTTAGAATTTTTAGGAAGTCTTAAGGTACAGCTTTTCACTGGTGTATTGCATTTAAAGTTTTGTAAGTCCTAGTTTGAAACTCCAAATGTGTCCGGGCATTTTTACATTATAAAGAACAGATTTTGTTATCTACTGGAGTGATATAAGGTTACAGTAGTACTTGCTCTTAGAAAGCTGCAGCCTATTTGAGTCAACTGTATCCTTTGAGTTATTTTTACAGTGTAATAAATCAGTACGGGCATTCAGTGGTGACTTTCCCAGAGGGAGGGACACTGTACACAGTGTACAGAAGTGCATGAGGAGGCTGACCTTCTTGGGCCTGTCGTGTTTCTTTGTTGCATTACAAGCAGCTTAAAAAGCACAACTTTTTTTCAAAGCTGCTACATGGTTTTCAAATGCAGATTTTTGTTGTGCAATCTAATGGGAAAGTAAGCACTGAGGCAGAGACAGATGTCTCCATGTGACTTCTCAGAAGCCGCAGCTCCTACATCATATTGACAGTTGCTGCCTGAAAAGCATCTGAGTGTGGAGCTTTACACCAGAGAATGGGGTTTTTGAGGGGCTTGGCTTGCATTGGTTTGGTTGTATTCCATCATAGACAGCAGGCACAGAACTTACTGTCAGCATAAAGAATCAAAAATAGACAAAATAAACAAAATGAAAACGCACATACAGAAAGCACATACAGGTTTTTTCATCATACTTGGCCTGGGCCTTATATACAAGGGTTGTTGCTAAATACCATCCATCCATATTTCCAACTTGAGTATCAGGAAGTACCCAGAGAAAATCGAGACCGTATAAAATAAGGGAGTAGTTTCCAGGTCTGAAAAGTGAGGTCAGTGTGGAAGTGTCTTAAACCTGCTGTCTTTCTAATGGCCAGGAGAGAGCACTTCATGTGGGAGAAAAAAAGGTTCTACAGAAGCCTATAAGAAATTTTGGGTCTGGAGACTGGCTAGGCCACCCCATGACCTTAATGTGCTTCTTCTTTAGCCATTACTTTGTTGCCTTGGGTCATTGTCATGCTGGAAGACCCATTCACAACTGATCTTCAGTGTTCTGGCTGAGGAAAGGAGGTTGTCGTCCAAGATTTTCCCCTCAATGCAGTGCAGTCGTCCTGTACCCTTAGGAGAAAAACAGCCCTAAAGCATGTTTCCACCTACATGATTGACTGTGGGGATGGTGTTCTTTGGGTCATACTCAGCATTTCTCTTCCTCCAAACACGCCGGGTCGAGTTGATGCCAAAGAGCTTGATTTTGGTTTCATCTGACCACAACACTTTCTCCCAAGTCTTCTCTGAATCATTTAGATGTTCGCTGGCAAACATCTAAATGGGGCCTGTACATGTGCCTTCTTTAACAGGGGGACCTTGGGGGTGTTGCAAGATTTCAATCTATTATGGCATAGTGTGTTACCAGTAGTGTTCTTGGTAACTGTGATCCCAAATGCCTTCAGATCATTAACATGCTCCTCCTGTGTAGTTTTTGGCTGATCCAACACCTTTCTCATGATTATCCTCACCCCATGAGGCAAGATCTTGCATGGAGCTCCAGACTGAGGGCGATTGATGGTCATTTTATATTTTTTCCATTTCTGAATAATTGCAGCAGTTGTCACCTTCTCACCAAGCTTCTCGCTGATGGTTTTGTAGCCCATTCCAGCCTCGTCCAGGTCTACAATCTTGTCCCTGACACCCTTTGACAGCTCTTTGGTCTTACCCATGGTGGTGGAGAGGTTGGAATGGAAAAAATTGATTCTGTGGACAGATGTGCTTTATACACATAACGAGTTGAAGTCAGGAGTATCTGTAACTGACTGATTAATTGATTGTAATCTGTGTGCCACAATGGCACACAGGCAGTCTATGGGAGCCAGAATTCCTGCTGGGTTGTAGGGGCTCAAATACTTATTTCACTCAATGACATGCAAATCAATTTATAACTTTTATGTAATGTGTTTTTTTTTCTGGATTTTTGGATGATATTCTGTCTCTCTCCCTTAAAATTAAACTACCATAAAATTAGAGACAGTTCAGAAAAAGCATGTCTTAATTGTGGTTGATTGCGCTTTTAGGAGTTTTCATTTATTTAGGCTGAAACGGGGAAAGGTTATCAGAACGAGAGTGCAATTGTTGCAGGTGGATGGGTCACAGCTGTGGGCGCAGTGCCAAAACTTTGGCCCTGTCCTGTAACGCTTCACTGACTCCTCACTCTGAAACTTTACAACATAGCCCCACATACTCTCTAGAATTGGATCTATTACATATTAGATTTAAATAGCTGTCAAAATAAAGCTATTAATGGGACTCAGACAGATCTGGAGTGCGTTAAATTTATGTCTTGATGTTACAACATATATATAATAATAAATAACCAGAAAGGTCATCTGTTACCCAAAGATTTCAGGTTTATACGGTGAAACAGTTTTCAATAATGCAACCCTCCTCTGGCTGAGACCAGAGTTCACACACATTTATCCACACACAATCCCTAGCAGTTTCTTCAGCTGCCTCTCATTGGTCTGAATTGCCATGCTCTTGCTGGAAAGAAACCTGTGCATACACTCAGTTATTTTTTTAGTATTAGTTATTAGTTATTCACCTTCTCACATGCTTGTTTTAGATCTGCTAATCTGTTATGCTCTTTGTAGAATGCTGGTCATTGTTGAAATGAACTGCTGTATTTTTGTATATAAATAAGCTCATTGTTAATGGATCGCCTTTTTCCATTTTTGCGACTGCGGCATTACACTAATTTGCCCCATTTAGTAAGCCTGGCCCTAAAGCTCCATAGTGCCCTAGAGGTCGACATTTTGCACACTGAATTCCTGAATTGTAGCAATAAACTGATAAACTCACAACTGTGTAAAAATTTTACACCAAATTTAAACCACATAATTGCTACATAACAAGCCGGAACGTAACGAATATTTGGCCCAGAAACTGGCTGCAGATTTCTGTGAACCATGTTTATCATCAGCTGAACTGAACTGTTCACTCAGGGTGTGTCTTGTTCTCTCAACTCAGCCACACATCCACTTTTATATGGGCCAAATTTCAGGTGTGTTGTGGCATTTGGGCCACCTCTGACCTATGGCTTCTGGCAAAAAACATAACAGTGATTATTTTGGTCAGTAATTGCAATCTCAATTTTTCTGAGTTTGTTACATTCATTGATTTAACAAATATGCGTTATTGAACTTTAAAAACCAGGTGACTTAAGGCAAATGAAAAACGTTGTCTTTAGAAGTCATGGGAGTCTCTCATGCTGTTGCATGGAGAGCTTTAGGGGCTGAGCCAGTGAGCCGCTAACATAAACGGCTAAAAAAGTCTTCTTGGGGCAACAGATTCTCATAATATGAAAATAATTGTGTAATAGCTGCTATATTAACAACATACACAGACAGACGGACAATATGAGCTGTCATTACTGTCTGACTCTCAGATGCGTTCGTAGATGTTTCCTTCTTTGTCTCATTAGTTGAACATTTCACATGGTCTGGTAAAGTTTTTCTTATTGTAATGCTTCCTTAAAACTCTAAACTGATGTCGTGCCAAGTTGCAGTTTATTCCAGTCATCTCAGTGGGAAAGTGGGTCACAGATGCAGAAAAGAACAACCTACAGCTAAAAATAGAGCAAACAGGGTAGAACGAAAAGATTGCTACAAACAAGAAACCAAGATCATTTCATACACTTGCTTTTAGCCACAGCATCTCTCCTTCTCCACTCCATACATGCAGACCAACTTTAAGCTTTGTGTGTCTTTCTGCAGAACCAGACCCAGCAGCACCAGCAGACGACAGGCCAGACTCAGGCCCAGAACCAGCAGCAGACGGCAGCCCAGCAGGCCCCCTCCCAGCAGAGCTCCACTCAAACCAACGGCACCACCGGAGCCACAGGGGCCGCCACTGGTGGAGGTTTGCAGCATGGTCAGGACCAGGGGCCACCCAACAAGAAACCTCGGATCGGGCCCTCTGGGGCCTCCTCAGGCACTGGGGTGCTACAGTCAGATTACCAGGTCAGTAGAATATTACAGTGCACCCAGCAATAAATGAATCACACTCAGAACATTTTCTGGTAAAAGCTCTCAGAACTATTAAAAGAACCTGTTATAATCATTTCCTGCTCCATATTTTTAATTCTTGGAATCTATTAGAGTAGCTGGGCATGATTCAGAGTTCCTAATACTCCTTTTTAATGTTATTCTGGGCCTTGGTCCAGCCGATGAGTTCATCATCGGTCTGAAACAAGCTGTTTTAGCTCCCACCCTCATCTAACTTTGTTCTGATTGGCAGGTGAGTGGAACTTCTGTGCTCACAGCACCTGAAGCCTGAAATGATATAGAGATATCTGCTCTCTATGACCTTGTATATATCCAAGAGTAAAAAAACTGTCTTAAACACAGTGTCTGAAGCCTTACTCATACATACACTAACCTAATTATTTGAAACTGTAGACTTGTTTTTAATATGAACATCCCCCATTGTAAAGGTATACTGTGTATGACAGAAAATATGGAAAAGCATAATAGGTCAACCACAGTGGGATGTACCATTCACTCCAAACTCCTCCTATTTGAGTTTGATGAGAAGTACTTATTTTTAAATACTTACATGATCTTCAGAAGGAACAAGCCTGCCTTAGGCAGACAAGATAGGGAAAGATATGGGCAAGACATGAACCAACATGTTGTTAGGTTTAGAATGTTTACAGATTTGTAAAGTTTAGTTGTATCCTGCAGTCTGGCGAGAATTAACATACATACATAAGTAAAACTGAACAGTATTTGCTGTTTTTCCTACTCTGGCTAATGCTGACTGTGAAGTTCACAGACATTTTTGGCTGATTAGAAGTCTAAAATAATGATTCTAACCATTGTATGTAATCTTCCAAATAAATGGGCATCTTTTATCAGTTTCACAGCATTACATTTATTATAGGTAAGTTTGATGAAGCACTTTCATGTGAAAGGCTTTTAATTCACTGCATCAGCCAATATCACCATATAGGATCAGTTTTATCTCCCTGGAACAGTGTGCTGACCTGCTTCAGAGATTTGAGAAAGATATATATACATACAAACACTCAGATACCAGACAACAGCAACATGTCTAAATGATAAGAACTGTACATTCCACATAGTCCTGCTGACAGAGCTGATATCAAATCACAGTGGAGCCTGTGAGCTTTTCTTTTCTGCTCAGGCGCCTCCTGTATCATTGGTTCAACTCTTATCATGAGGCCAAAGAGAGGATGGATTGCAGACAGTGATGAAATTAAACTGGATGCCAAGTTTGCCATATTACATATTTTGACTTCCAAAGTGAAAGGAGGGGAACCCAACCACTGCAGCAAACTAATATGATCGGCGACTAATCAGCAACATATGGAGCTAGCTCAGGCTTGAGTGTTCACAACTGCAAGGGCAGGGAGATCACGTGTCAGTACTTCAAAGAGCACAGTGTGATCGAGGTGACCGGTTTGACCTCTCCTGCTTCTGTATCAGCAAGGCATACAAGTATATTGCATATAGAGATATGCTTAGCTGGGATTGCGAGTGAGACAGCTGGTAGCTGTCAGAGCTCACAGATGTATAAATAAATCTTTGCAGTGGACAGACAAATCACGAGTGCAGCTATAGCTGTCATTGTCAGCGTCCTACTTTTCCCCTTATTGATCTCTGTCCACATGTATCCCACAAAGCACCACTCTCCAATCATTTCCCTAATCTGCAGCTGTGCAGCACAAGTACCCACAACTGTGGTGTGTAGACATGCAAGCAGTTCATTTGAGGTCTCAGATTCTGACAGCTATATCCAGATGGTTGAAATTTCAACACCAATGTCTTTTACAGTCCATGCCTCCGAGTGTGTAAAACAGGCTTTCCCCTTCATTGCCAGTCTTGTAGGCAAAGTAAAATAATTCCAGAGCCACAGAACACACAGTACCTCTGAAGTTTGAAGAGTGCAAGATGATTTAAATCCAGATTTCCACATCTGTTTGACCATGACAGCAGCTTTTACAGATCACCAGCAATCTAATTTGGATTGAACAAAACTTGCTGAAATCTGATCGGATACAAACATGAATATGTAGATTGGGGACCTGTAAAGTTAGATTTTTAAGATATGATAGTTCTTTTCACAACTAGGCAACCTCTGGGGCTGAACAAAACTGCAGTTTCTCTAATGGCCACTTCCTTTAATGGCCAATTGAGAGTGGCTTCAAAGCAATCAGTATCCATAACATGGGAGTCTATAGTCAACTAAGCAGCATTTAAAAGCATGGTTAGAACAAGTTTTTGGGCTCTGTGGATAGTTTCCTCCTTTGTAATAATTCTATGGCGGATGAATGTTTTTATAACTCATCCATTTTGATTTTCTTGAGATTTTAATGGAATTATCTGAGTAATAATACAACAATCCAAGAAGTTAGTGCTTCGGTTTTGGTGAGTGAAAGTATTGAGTAGTATTTTATTAGTCTGTTACTTAGCACTGATTAGCAGATATCTGTCTGTGCTTTGCACCCATACAGTTTATGGATGCAGTTTGCTAACCAAGCTAGCTAGGACTAACTGATAACTCAGCACTTCACCTTCTCATCCAAATATGTTAACTTCTGGCTCCAAACAACAACAGGACAGCAGCCATATCACTAACATTGAGGCCTAAAATGCAGAATCCAAAAGCAGTGGATGTCATGATGGCTGTGTCCGTCTTTTATATACAGTATATACTTTTCAGAAATGCACTGCAGCCCTGAATTTTCTAAACGTCACCAGACAGAGGTGCATTTGAGAACAGTCTGACAAAGGTGGATCAGACATTAGTCAGTTTGCCAAAGACTGTTTGATGTTGGTTTGGTCATTGTGTTAAAAATGCAGCTAATATTCCTGCGCATTCACCACTAGCGTGTGGGCATCATGTGTGCTTCCTCTTATATACTCTGTTTAGGCATGTGCCTCACCTAAACCATGCAGAGTATTTTTATTAGTGCAGCCTCATCTTAAGCAGACTATTTCCTGCTGTGCCTTACATGTGAGAAACATAGTGGGAAATATCATGACCTGATTCCACCCAAATTGTCTCAGATTCATGTATGAAACCAGCTTATGAGGAAAATTTCTGGCTAATTAGCTGGAAACTTCTGAATCTGGAAAGGCTGAAAACTGGAGAAAAGTGCTGCACATTAGCGAGTACTGCTGGATGTAGCCTTCTAAAACCACACACATCCAGTCACTGAATGTTTACTGATGAGGACGCAGGCTTTTTTAATGAGCTCATCTCCACCTCTCTCTCTTTCAGCACTCCGGCTCCCGCCTTGGTTACCAAAGCAATGTCCAAGGTTCCACTCAGCCCCAGAGCACCATGGGATACTCGTCATCAACCCAGCAGAGCTCCCAGTACTCCCACCAGACCCACCGATACTGAGGTTCCCTGTCACTCCTGAACCAGCAGAGGAGTCGAGCTCCTCCTCGTCTTCAGCCAACCCTCAACAACCTCAGCACCATGGCTCCCGTGTCCTGGTTGGACCCCTGTCCCTACATTACATCATTCCAACTCCAGCCATCCTTCTTTTCAAACTGCCCTCACCTTTGACCTTTTATCTGACAGCCTTCAGTGGCACTGTAACATGAAGGCTGACAAACATAGGAACCAAACAAAATCCAACAAGAAAACAAATTCTGCCTCGTTGGCGTGGTGAAACACTTTTAAATCGACTGAAGAAAAAGTGTAAGATCGATGTGAAGGCGTCTCACACACAGACTCAGAACCATGGCACTTACAAACACAACGTTCCTCACCAGGAAGAATCGCAGCTGTGTTCAAGTATATTATATAGCACCTTTTTCTATTTGAGTTTTTTCTCTTGCTCGTTTGCTAGACTTTTCAAGTTTACCTTGATAGTTGATGTCATTATAAATATTGTTACATACAGAAGTGATCAGATGTGAGGCAATGCAAAAGGAAAAGCCCTTTACTGTCATCTCTAGTGTATTATTATCATGGATAATCAAATGAAAAGAAACAAAAGTTTGAGCTAAACCCAACCTTTTAAAAAGAAAAAGTTTCTACAAAGAATAAAAAACAGCTTTTAAGCTGATGTCATTGCAGGGAAATATAAAAAATTTAACTTAAATCTTGATATTATAGGGTTTCTATATTTAGAACTGTTTATCTAGATTTGGATTTGGAATGTAAGAAAAGCTCTTGTCTTTTTACAGCTCTAGCTTCTGTATATTGTGATCACTCCACCACTTTTAGAAGTAAGAAACATTTAACAGCTGAGCTTTGTTTCCTCTGGTGACAGCGTTTTCAGGAGGTTTTGACACCTCTTGTTGGTGGCCGGCAGCTCCGGAGTGTTTTTCTTGTTCGGGAGCCGCTGGTTTACACTTTGCTCTGACACCCGTGTTATTTTGGACCCTTGAAACATTTAAGGTTTCTGAACATGCGCATAAACGTACAGGGCAGCTAACAGTACGCTCCCCCCTTCGACATATGCTTCTTGAGACTGTTACTGCCTGATGTCAGATTGTTTTTTAAGGTTTTATTGTTATCATTATTGTCCTGTGAGCGTGTGTGTGTGTGTGTGTGTATGTGTGTGTGTACAGTATGCTTTTTATGCATGTTGTTTATCCTTTTACTTACTAGAACTGCACTGACCGCTGAACCGATCTGCAAAGAGCTGGAACAAATGTGAGGCTCGCCCTCTTCCATTCCACCCCTGTGGTGCAACACTGAGCAGGCAGGTAGAGACTGGGGCACATTCAAAGACAATGGGTGCTTTCTTTAGTACATGTCATGGAGGTATGAGCAACTTATTTATGTTTTTGTATCCAGTATATACAACCCACTTTATATCTGGGTTATTTTTGAATTATTGAATCAATCAGTGAGAAAACTGCAATGAAGGACATTTATTAAGTGCTGCAATTGAAGAAACTATGTGGGAAATACTCAAGTTTCTTGCTGAGGCTTAAATGAGAAGGCTGATTTCCAATGGTTGTCTGCAGCAGCAATTCCCCACTCCCACTGTCTCGGGTCCGACTACTAGTTCTCTACTCAGAACTAGATTTCAGTGGAAAAGAAACTATGAGAGAAAATAATGTGCCCGTGTATGTCTGCAAAGTGCAGCAGACTTTCACACTGTGCTGAAATGAACCAAGTGCAACTTAGTTTTTTAAAAAAGTAAATAGAATTATTTGGTTTCAGTTTTTTTGTTTTAGTTTTTAGTTTTTGTGCAATGGCTTTCAAACCAATGTAACTGTAACCAGAAATCAATGTAATTGTAATCAGTTACAATAAGAGAAAAAACTATATTGTAATTATAGTTACTAATCAGAGTGTTGTTGAAAATAATGTACATGTCAGAATATATTGTTTTTGGTGAAAGGTTTGAGTTATGTAGACTATAACACACACAGGGTTGCCATACCCCTGTTCACTGTGCAGGAATGCCTTTTTTGGTATATTTATGGACAAGGGACAGCAAAACTGTTGGGTCAAATATGAATGTCAATCTCAATAGAGCCTGTGCCTATATTGAGACACCCTCCATTCATTTGGTACTATGCACCCAAATTGACTGTTGTTTTTGACAGCGCCTTTCATACCAGTCAAATCAATGCATATTGCTGTGTGCAACCTGAGTCTACCATGCAGGTGGCACTAAACTGGCTGGCCATGCTGTGAGACAGAAATGCTTTTCAGTGCTGGAAATTCTGCTAACTATTATAATGAACCTTCCCAACATTGCCTGTATTTTTAGTATAGAGCTAGCACCAGTATCTAGTTAGCTTAGTCTTGCATAAATCCTGGAAACACTGAAGGAGCTAGCACGGTGCTATTAGACGATAACAGCATTTCTTTAAAACCCTTTAGTGTTTGTGTAGGTCAGACTAATGATATATAACATACTAACTTTCCTCTATTTTCATTCTTTGTGCTAAGCTAAGCTGGAGACATGAGTGTGGAATCAGTCTTTTTATCTAACTCTTGGTAATGAGTAAAAAGTAATGATTGCAGTCTTTCATTTTTTTAAGTAACACTCCATTACTTTTTAGAAGATCATATTGATCATATCATACTTTTTACTCCACGATAATTATTTAATGCATTACATTTTAAACCTGCAAGTACAAGTAGCAATATTCCAGCTATTTTTTTTTTTAAACGCAAACCAATTTGTCTTCAGTATTTTTGAAAACCAGGTTTTTATATGGGGATTTTCCTGTTTAGGGTTTTTTCAGTTGTTTACAAAAAAAGTCGTTAGGGATCTACTCACATGCAGAATTGTCTTTGAGGCTGTTTTTCATTGTTAGAAATGGAAGTGCCCAGCAGTATATGAGTTGTTAAAATAAGCTGCACTACAACCTGTTAAAAAAAAAACTAAAGAAAAAGAAAAAAAAAGTGCTGCCTACAAAAAATGCTACCTAGACAGTATGTAACACTATGAACTAGTTCATACGGTACGTTTACCTTTGATACTTACAGTAAACTTTGCTGAAGGCATTTCTAGTGTTACCTTATTATTACAGGAGATAATACCAACAACAGTAAGAGCAAATCCCTTTTTCATGTCCTCCTGGCAGCTTGCTCCATCCTACCTAGCCCCTGCTTGGTCACATGACCGGCTACCCTGCATGTTGTGTTAAAGAATGCACCCAGTGATTTGACTGTAACTGCATTTGCCCCTATACAGTAGAAAAGAAAAGCTGTATTTATTGAATGTGTGGCCTACAGTGGGATTAGGAAACACTGACACCTTGTGGCTGGAAAGAGAACTGGACCTCTGTCCTTTTTGAAGCTGTAATAATACAAATAGATAATGTGGTTACAAGCACTTAAGCTTTTTTTTCTTTTTAATCAGAACATGCAAGACATGAGTGCGTTAGTATGAAAATAATGATATGTCTGTGTCCAGTCATGTTTCACTGATGCTTAAAGTAGCTGCCCGCTTTGCATTAGTAACATTACAATTATTAGTATCTTACCACTGAATAGTAATGTTTTAAAGTTTTGTGTTTCATGCATTGATACTAACAGCAGACAGGTGGGTTTAAGTTACAGGTTTGGGGTCACTTCCATTTAAATTGCGTCAGTTCTGGGGGGGGTTTTTTTGTTTGTTTTTTTTTACTTAGTTAAAGCAACAAAAAAAAGTGCAAGTGGATGGATCTTGTAGCAGGAGTCATGTCAAATCTTGACCTAAAAACATGTTGAAAAAAATATTGTTAATTCTTAAATGAGAGCAGGTCCGTTCTAGTGCTGTAAATTAGTTGCAGTTTCAGCCAGAATGATTCAAAATGTGAAAAAAGTGTGAAGATTTACGTACTGGTAGATTTTTCTATGTTCTTTTGTTTAAAAGTAGGACACACATAATCTGACCATAACTAACTAAGCGTTTTTGAAAACAGCCACCATCTGCATTTGCAGTATTTCATCATTGCCAGTGCATACATTGGCTGAGAAGATGATTTATATTTATGGATACAATTTAGAATCAAACCTTTTTCAAAATGCAAAAACATTATCCAGATAATGTCCACCAGGTCTTTGACAACCCATTTAGGGTTACAGAGCTTAGATTCATTTATGGCATTTTGCCCATTTGGCACAACCAGATGGGCAAAAACAGAAGAACTGTAAAGCCCTGTTAAAAATGCATCTTGAAGAGGATTTTTGAATCTCCCAACATTCACCAGTTACAGTTTTGTTTTAGTCACAGACTAAAGACAAACATTTTCAGAAACTAGGATTTTATCTTTCAAAACTCTTTAACACTTTTAAACATGCATTTTTAATTGGGACCTTACAGTCCTGCCTTTTTTTTCTTTTGGGTGTTCCAAATGGGCAAAATTCCTTAAAGCGACGTGATGAACCTAACCCTACCCTTAACCCTAAATGTTTTTTAAAGACCTGGTTAATTTTTTTTTTTTTTGCATTTTGAGAAAAATATTCTAAATTGTATCTTGAAAATAAATCATCTTATCAGCCAATGTGTGCCCTGGAAATGTGTAAAGTACTGCAAATGTAGTTTTTTTCTTTTTTATGGCAGCCATTTAAAAAAAAAAAGATGGTGACAGTTTTGGTCAGAGCATGTGTGTCCTATTTTTAAATGAAAGCACATAGTAAAATCTACCAGTATGCAAATTTTTACTCTTTTTTTTGAATGTTAAACAATTTGTACCCAATTTACTGCACTGTTCAGTGTTTGCTTGATACAAAGGAAGGATGTTTTATGTCTTAAACATATTTAAAGCTGCAGTAATTGATTTGTTTTTGGTCTCTTGGGGCAGCAGGACATATGACATCTTCCTTGGAAATTTTCAAAACACTTGGTGATCGGATGAACCATATGTCTATCAAATTCCACACCACATCTCGGGAGAGTGTGAACAACAAGAAGCAGTCTGAGGAGCTTGGAAAGCTAGCAGGCAGTCAGTGTAAGCATGTCATTAGATGCTCCTTCTTCTTGCCAGGCTTGTAAGGAAAATGTGCATCTAAAAGGCACACTGGGATTAGTGTTGTTGAATTGCTTTTACTGTTGTGACCGTGGTCGATTGCTCTAAACCACTGTGGTTTGGCCACAAGTACATAGCCTGGCAATCCTAACCCTCCAAAGGAAGCCTTTGATTGCATGTTAAAAAATGGACGTAGCCACCATCATGTCACAATTCCTTGTTAACTAACCTACTGAAAAACATGCAAGGTTGATGCTGACTATGTGTTTTATGAGCTTATTTGTCAACCCAGGACACTTAATCTCAAGAGTTTCACTTCCTGGTTAAATAAAGGTTTAAAGAAATATGGAAGCTCGGTCCATTATTTACAGAATGAAGAAGACTTGAAATCAGCGACTGAGGCTATTAATGTGTTTGAAAAATATTTACTGAGGTAATAAATCAAGTGAGAAGTACGGTCATTTTCCTGTAGACTTCTATACAGTCAAGACTTCTTTTCTGCTGGCCATGAGATAGGATGCAGGTTTAGGGCAGATCTGACTATACTTTTAAGATCCAGAGGCTATGTCCATTTTTTATATACAGCCACTGAAGGTTTAGCAGACAAGCTGTTAACAAAACACTGATAGAGAAAACCAAACCTCTAGTCTAAAACTGAAATCAAAGAAAGTGAAAGAGGACTTCAAAATAAGACTTTAATTGTTTACGTCCATATTGAATTAACATTGTCAACATGAACCACATGGCAAACTGCTCAGTAAGGTTCGATTACCAGGTGGAATCTTTAGGTTGTTTTAGCTCCTGAAAAAGAACCCAGAAACTCTTTGTAAGTGTAAGAAGTGCTAGCAATTCCAGACAATGACAACAAGCAACCACGGTGCGACTTTGGGTTTCATTAGGAATTGTTTCAGGTCACCTGGACACAATTCACTCTCCATTTATCTCTGTTTTGGCTTTTTACTCCTGCCTCTAAATAAGCGACTCTTTACCCGCCACTTGTTTGATTAAATACAGGCACTAGCTAGATAGCTTTTATTGTTTGGTGCTAAATAGCTAGCGTATGGTGATCTCATCAGTTTTTTGACTGAAAATTAACAGGTGGGTTAGGGTTAGGTTAGGTTTCTCAAGTTTTCCATAAATCTGAGGAAAACTGTTGATAATTCCTCAGTAATTCTCTTTGGATTCATCACTTTGTGACCCTTTTAATGTGACACATGGTCATTGAAGCCATTGTTTATCTAAAAATATTGATTAGTGCAGCTTTAAAGACAGACTTAAAGCAATGAATCTGTATCTGAAATGTCCATATGAAGTAGTTTGGTAGAAGAGCTCTTTGTACTCTGTGTCTTTAGTTCATCTTTACTTCCACTGTTTTCTGACAGTCTGGCAGGCAGGTCCACTAAAAGGGGGGGACAGGGTCGGTGGCACACAGTAGGGATCAAAACCAGCAGTTATTCAAAGGTTTTCTCCTCCCTTTAGTGTGTGTATTTGAAGTTGAAGTGAGTAGCAGCGAGGATACGTTGAGACACTTTGTTGTACATTTCTCTCTCCACACAAACGAGGTGTCAAAAGTATTACTAATGAGCACGAGGCTCCAGCAAGACAAACAACTCCTATGCAAAGAAATCCCAGACTAAAGCTTTCACCTGTTTTTAGGTTTTACAGTTGACAGGTTTTATTATATTTTAATGGGTGATGTGTATTCATTCCTTATGTAATATTGAGTACAGTAGTTCAAGACAGCTCTCATTTATGTCCTTTTTTCCACCGCATTTTAAAATGTACTCTAAAAGAATTATTGTAAAGAAATGCATATATATGAATAGTATACACTCATATTTATTATTTCCATACATCTATTAATAATACCCATGTTTGAACTTTCCTCTGCCTTAACTATAGTAGCTATAGAAAGGGACCCCTGTCAGACAGACCGGCCATCCCTAGACCATAATTCTCGTTTCTTCCTGGGTTTTTTCCTCTCCATAAGCTCACATGGAATGAACGTGTAGTTACTGAATGTGTTCACGCCACCTCACTGTACAGTAGAATGAAGGTGACGCCGATGCTTGGAATCATTCACCGGCTTCTCACGGCAGATATTCCACAGTGTTGCTGTCCTTACTTCCAGGAATGATAACTAACGGTCCACGTTTTAGTTTGAGTGGATGGTGCCTTTTTTTTTCTTTTCTTTTTATAATTCATCAGCTAAACTTGTCATGGGATTTTTTTTACATTTTGTATTTTCACACTTCCTCTGTCAGTCTTTTTTTTTCTCTTCTTGTTACTATGTAGCATATTGTTAGCAGCTAAGTATCTATTTGATTTGACTGCAAAGAATCCTGATGGAGGATTAGCTCTTGTTTTCTCTGCTCACACATATTGTCCTCACACATTACTGAAGCGCAGTTATGTTTTGAAATGCTGTACATATTTAAAAAACTCACATTTTAAGGATTTCTCATTGAGATACAGTAATTGTCTTTTAATGCACTGTTGATGCTAAAATATTTAGTGGTAAATAAAAAAAATGGTATTTAATGTTTTTTAATGTCTTGCTTTAGACACTAAACTTCTGGCAGTGCTATGAAAGTTAGAAGGTAGGTGTGTGTGTGTGTGTGTGTGTGTGTGTGTGTGTGTGCGTGCGCACATGTGTGTATGTGTGTGTGCGCACGTGTGTGTGTGTGTGTGTGTGGAAGGACACATATTAGTACACGCTTTTATAAAATCTAGTGCACCTCTAGGCCGCCCCCTCCTCTCACATCGCCTCTTTTTGGATAGTATTGCATGTGCCTGTCTTTTTCCAATGGAGAACATAAGCACTTACTGTCGCCCTCGCAACACTTTGTACAGGCGGACAGACGCTCCATTTGCAAAGATGAATTAAGTGATGCCACTTGAATAACCAGCTTTTTTTGGCTTAAAAATCACAAAATTGTTCCACTGACCCTCTATCCCATTGTGAAAAAAAGAATTGGAGAGGAAGCAGAAAATAGCAACTGTTATTTAAAGGACCTTTTTGTAATTACCATCTGCAAATTTTGACTAAAGCTTTCAATACCAGGGGGCAGCATTTGACCAGTCAGTGTGTGCTGCTGTTCTTTGTTCTAGCCCTATCACCATTTCCTCAAGAGGTTTTTCTTTTCCCCAGGCTGCCATTGTAAATAAGAATGTGTTTTTAATTGCTTGCCTGGTTAAATAAAGGTGACAATGACTTGCTCCACCATCCTGTGGTACAAATTGGTATTACATGAAAGTATGACCTGGCCCTAGTTTAACTTCATTTAATCTCTCTTCAGCACATTGCATAGATGTTTTGGACAAAATCATGGCAGCTGTTTCTTCTAATTCTGTTGACAGCTTTAGTTCATTTTGGAAGGTTTTAGACTGTTTTTGAAAATGGGTATTTACAAAAAGTACCTTTAAGGAAAACATTTTTTTTAATGTTACTCTAACTTCCCATGAGCTGCATCAGAAGAATGCTTTGCAGGTTGGGGTGTCTGTCCATTTATCTAAATTCTATCTGTATTATGTGAGTGCGTGTGAGCGTGAGTTTGAAATATACATATGGCCTAAACGTATTGTCTTTTCATAGTGTTTATAGATAAGGCAGCAATAGGACAGCGAAAGAGCAAAAATCCGGAAAAGAAAACATTTATTTAGCTGCTTTTAGCAAACTTGTCCAAATTTCACTGTACAAATGACTGTTAAATGAGAAAAAGTCATGTATATTTATTTTATATCCTCTATTATAATAAAAACCTCTTTTGTCTGATTCTGTTTCGTTTGCACAGTTGTTGGGAGAGTTGCTGTTTGATATAGGGCAGCAACATTGCAGCTGTTAGTGTTCACCACTTGGTGGCACCCGAGGGTGATTGTTTACTGTGCTGCTGACATTTAGCTGCTGAATCATTTCCAGACTGTAGATTCTGAATGCTGCTGGCAGTGGTACAGCACCATTCTTTCAGTTCTGTGTCTTTGTCATTACAAGATTTTTTAGAATCTAGAATTTTTCTGTTTCATAAAGTTGTGCATCCATCTTGGATTTTAATATTTTATTAGTCTTTTTTATTCAAATATTTCATATACAGAATGTCAGCATGAGTCAAAGGTTTGGACATACCAAACTGCAGTACCCAAAGAGAACCCACACAGGCACAGGGAGAGCGTTTAACATGGAGGTTTGAACCAGGAATCTTCTTGCTATTAAGCAACAGTTAATAACCACTGCACCATCCTCCACTCACAGGGAAAACTAATACAGGAAATAATGTGGAAAAATAAATACAGCTCTGATAACAACAGTCCATCATCACACAAAGGTCAGTCAGTCTGGAAATTTTAATGGGTATCGATTATACTTCTTTCAAGCTCCATATTTTTGTTCTTGGACTCTACTAGAGTTGATTTGCATGATTTAGAGTTCATAATAATCCTCCTCTGCCTGATGCTGGGCCTTGTTTGTGAAGTCTTACTATGAAGCCTTGAGCTGAGTTTCAGATCATTTAATATTAGACAAAGATAACCTGAGTGCAGTTTTTAAATGATGATTTTATTCATTAAGTGAAAAAAGTTATCCAAACCTACCTGACCCTGTGTGAAAAAGTAATTGCCCCCTAAACTTAATAACTGGTTGTGCCACCCTTGGCAGTAAGAACTGCAATCAAGCGATAACTGACAATGAGTCTTTCACATCACTGTGGAGGAATTTTGGCCCACTCTTCTTTACAGACTTGTTTTAATTCAGCTACACTAGAGGATTTTTGAGCATGAACGGCCTGTTTAAGGTCATGCCAAAGCATCTCAATTGGATTTAAGTCTGGGCTTTGACTAGGACTTGCTGGTGTGCTTGGATCATTGTCCTGCTGCATAACCCACGTGCTCTTGAGCTTCAGGGTACGAACTGATGGCCGGACATTCTCCTTCAGGATTTTCTGATAGAGAGCAGAAAATACTGAAGGCACCTATTTCAAGGGATAAACCAGTGTTGTACCTACACATAACAGACAACTTAGCAAAGAACCAGTGTTAAATTCTATCTTTAAGCACTTTGTTATTTGCAGCATGTAACAAAAAGACATAATTTTTATCACTACTTCTTATCCAATAGACTGCTATATGTTTTAGAATGGAATAAACCAAACTTGTTAGACAGCCCATGGCAGGACCTAGAACAAGCACTCTGTGGAGAAGTAAAAATCTCTAATCTGCCTTTCATTAGCTCCAGTATTAAGCATCATAACTGCTTCAAAAGCCTTAACATAAACACCTCTCTGACAGCCTGGTGGGAATTTTTAAAAATGACTAAGTCTTCACTTATCCCATGTAAACTAACACCCATTTGGAACAATCCAGATATTTGTCAGAAGAAGAAAATACTAAATTTTCTGTCATGGCATGAGAAAGGGATAAAAAAATCTAGAACATGTTATTCAGGATGGAAGCTTTATTTCATTTCAAGAACTTGTATCAAAATATGGAATCAGCAACAGTAAATTTCTTGAACATCACCAATTGAAATCCATCATACAGGAAAGATTTAACAGATTTAAAGATATTT
>VUQS01041025.1:3085-13241 GCA_015108495.1 Heterochromis multidens | reverse complement strand
TACATTTAATAATCCTGAGTGGTTCTATCGACATGTGGACAACCACGTAGAAAGTGCTGAACCACAGTCTCTGCCTCAACAGCAGCAGGCGCTCTTCTGCCAGTGGGCAGGTACGACAGGGAGTTTTTGAGACTTTCATGTGACATTACCTGTTCAGACACACTGTGATGTTTCCTGTTTCGTTCACAGGCTGCGACGCCTTTTTCAAGATCAGGTACCGTTTGAGAGAACACATGCGAAGCCACACTCAGGAGAGACTCGTCGCTTGTCCTACATGCGGCAGCATGTTCTCCAGCAACACAAAGCTGTTTGACCACCTCCACAGGCAGGCCGAGCCAGTAGGTGAGACGGACGCTTAAGCTTGCAAAACATTTCTGTGATGTTAATGTTCTTAATGCTCTGCCTTACTGCTGATGTCTGGACGTGTACTTATCCTAACAGAGACGCTGGTTTGTGAACATTGTGGCAAAGCTTTTTCCAGCGAGAGGCTTCTGAGGGATCATGTTCGTCAGCATGGTAAGTTTTAATCCTCAATTTTCTTTTTGGATTAAATTGTTTTTATGGCTGTTTATCTTTAAATATTAAAGGAGGTTTAGTTTATTCTTGATCATAAAGAGAGTGGTTTACAAAAGTGTCTCACATTACTGCACTACTTGTATTTATTTTCTTTAGTTTTTGTTGTCAAGCTCCCTACTATATTATCTTTAGATTTTTATTTATTTTATTTCACTTTTTTTTCTGTTTAATTGTGCTCTGCCTTGTCATATTGTATTTATTTTACTGAGCTATTCTACTGTATTTGAGGTATTTTGTTTTGGTGTAGGTTGTTTTTTTTTGTTTTTTTTTAATGTTTTGGCTGCTGTGACACAACAAGTTCCTAACTTTTGGGATATCTTATCTTATCTTAAAGACATTTTAGTAACTGCCCATCACATCATCATCATCATGTTTATCACAAGATTAATTCATAGCATGTTTAAATTCGCTGATTTCTTTTTAAGTATAAACTTGAACACTTCTTTTCCAGATTTGTGGAGAGTGTGTTGTTTGGTAGGCCAGGTGTATAAAATTTGATCTATTTCAGATTCTTCCTAACATGTTAGTTGTGAAATGACAGTAATGAATGCAAGTTAAACGGTGCACAGTGGATCTCTGGCTCAGTTCAATCATTCAGCATTATATGTAATCCTGTGTCTTTTTCTTTTACTCCTAGTAAATCAAGTGAAGTGCCCCTTTTGTGACATGACCTGCACCACTCTGGCAGCTCTGAAGATCCACATCAGGTTTCGCCATTGTGATGAGCGTCCGTTCCCGTGTGACTTCTGTGACAAAAGGTAGAACCTCAGAACAGCTGATTAGGTGTCCAGTTAACAGCAAATGTACTCTGGAAAAAGTCAAGGCTTAGGAACACAAACATCCTCTTAACTCCGTCTTTTGTTTAATTTGGCAGTAAAAGTTGGGTTATTGAGTTTCAGCTATTTCAGTAAAATATGCTTGTATAAAATTTTGCATCATCAAGATCATAAACTGTGTATTTGTGAGGAAATAAACCGTATAGCATTTTTGAGACCCAAAGTGAGAAAGAAGAACGTGAACAGAACAAAATAAAAGAGCCTCTAACTCTAATTTTCATTCCAGCTGACTCATTATTTCCTTCAGTTAGTGTCTGTGTAAGTAATCCCTGTGAGGCAAAAGCTCAGCCTTCAGACCGCTCTAAATGCTTGATTTCTGACAGTTTTCTGCTCTTAGCTTGTCAGTATCCTTAACATGGTCCTCTCAGGCACACAGCTCTGTCTGTGACTACAACGTTTGCCTGATGTTCACATCTGTTATTTACCAGGAGCAGCCAATCAGAAGATTTTTTTCTTAAAAGGAGCTTGGCCTTAATGAGAGGAACTAAAACAGCTGTTCAGACTGAGGATGAACTAAGTGGGTGCACCATAAACCCAGTATATAATAAATGAGAATGTATTTTGAAGTGTGATTTATGCAAAGCTACTCTAGTAGAGTCCAAGAATTAAAAAAAAAAAAAAAAAAAAATGAGCATAGTAGGTCCTCTTTGATATCCAGTGTTCTCCATTTTGTTTGTCTCAGAATATCTGCTCTTTAGATCATTTTATGTTACGTTTTCAGTCAAAATACTCTACTGTAATATCAGCTTCATATGCAACCAATCTTCAGTTTTATCTTAAATGTAGTAAATGTTGTATAACCTTTTAAGAAAGTCTCCTCATCCTTAACTTTTCATTTACAAGATAAGAAAAAGAGTTCATTATAATATTGTGTGTTTAAAGAGGAGTTTTAAAAACGAGACCACCCCTTTGTTTTATTGTCTTTCCCCATCAGTCATACTGAATGTCTCTGGATGAGCTATTTTGGTTTGCAGCCTTTTGTGATGTCAGAACAGGCTAAGTGCGCCCCCAGCTGGCCTTCCCCTGAAAGGAAAATCAGCAGGATTAACATGCACATGTTTTTAACCATTTTTGTTTGAAGTGGGGTGTTGTTTACTCAAGCATAATATACATTTTGTTTATGAAATAATCAATGCATGCACCTCTGTTCAGTAAAGTAACACAGACTCCCTGCCCTAACTTTATGCTGATCAGTTGTGCTTATGTGCACAGTCATCCCCCAAAAGGCCCATTTTGATCCAGGAAAAACTCTGCAGTATGTAATTTTATTCCTTTTATTTACTCAGTAGAGCGGTGTACTCTAACTGTTTCTGGCTGGAGCGTGGTCAGCAGCAGCTCATTTGCATTTAAAGCTCCTCAATAAAGCCTGTTGGGAGGAGAGCTAAAAGCAGGGGTATAAATGTATGGCAGAATGAATGATCTGTGTGGTATTTTAAGCTGAAACTTGAAAAACATATCCTGAGGACACATGAGGTTAGAAACGGGCCATAATATGAGACCTTTTAAGTAGTAGTAGTGCAATTTTTAACTCATCTGTACTGAAAATGTAAACAAATATAAATAAGAGGCACAAAGATGTGACTGAGAATACTGCTAGAGCCACGTCTTTGTCACAGTAAATCAGTTTTTAATTGTTTTCATTTTTTTCCCCCACAGATTTAAGAACCAGCGTGATCTGCAGAAGCACACAGAGGTTCACAACGAGGGCACCGTGTACAGCTGTACAGTGGAGGGTTGTGATTATACTTGTCATACGTTTCAAACAATGAGCCAACACTTCAAGAGAGTCCACGAGGTTTGTTGGCACCGAGTGTTGTCCGGCTTAAAACATGTTACCTATTCAGATCATTACAGCCTGGTGTGATTGTAGTTATAATGAAGCTTCTTTGTTTAAATTATTTAATAATATTTACCAACAGGTTGGGGGGATGGCTAAATATAAATGCCATATCTGTGATAAGGTGTTTTCTTGGTGTTACACTCTTACGCTTCACCTTCGTAAGAAGCATGAGCTGAAGTGGCCCTCTGGACATTCCCGCTTTAGGTGAGTCGCCTGCGGTAATAGTCGTCCTCTCTACTCTACACTCCTCTGGGTGCAGCAAATGTAATTTAAGTAGTTCTGGAAAGAAGTAAAGACCAAAATGGATACCTTTCCTCTCCTCTCAGGTACAGGAAGGATGTAGATGGCTTCCTGAAATTAAACATGGTGCGCTTCGAGACTGTTGAAGTGACAAAGGAGATCATGAAGAACATGGCCAAAAAGCCGCAGAGCCTTCAGAAAAGTCTGAGTAGCAGCAGTCAGGACGAGGGGGCTGCGGTCACACCAGAGAGCGGCCGAAGCTCTCCCACAGGATCCTCCTCGCCCTCCTCCAGCTCCTCCTCCTACTCCTCAGAGTTCTCTGCAGCTGAGGACATGTCGTCTCAGCCCAGCCCCAGAGGCAGCGACTCTCCTGTCTACTGTGTGATGAGCACCATTCCTCACATTGAGGACGAGTCTGCAGGACTGATGCAGGACGACTGTGATGATATTGGAGCATCTGGAGCCGTCCAGGCTCTGACGGAGGTTGCGAGGGGCCTTGGCATGGATGTTGTTTGAGTGCTCACTCTGCACTGGGTCAAATGGCACACACCCAGTGTTTGCTACATACAGATAAATTTGTATGATTGTGCATATTTTGTTGTGGAGATGTCATTGGAGCAGCTTGTTTTTTTGTTTTTTTTTTGTTTTTTTTTTAAATCCCAAGCTTCCCCACATTCTCCAGTATTTGTTATATTGAGAAGATCATGTGTACACTGGTTCTAAAGAATACAATTTCACTATAGCAGCTGTTATAAACAGCCTTGCTTTTTAAGGCCTGTACGAATGTGAACCACAGGTAAATGTTTCTGTTAAAGCTTGCATGAATGGGGGAGGAGTTAAAAGCACTAGAAAGTTCGTTCCAGGAAATGTTCTCCATGCACCGAATTCAGAAGACTTTATTTTTTATTGTGGACTTTGTTTAGTTTTATTGTTACAAACTTAAATACATTTTTGAAACAAAAAAGAGCTTGCCATGTTGGGTTTTTTTTTTGGGGGGGGGGGGTTAAATTGGTTTTAGGGATGCTGATGTGGATTAATCCACTTCTATCCATACTGGATAGATTCACTTGACTTTGCATATAGTTCCATCATCAGGTCAAAATTTACATGTAATCAAGTGTCTGGTTTATGAGCAAATGGTAGTTGCACCAAACTGAACATGAGATTATCATACCTGCTTAACATGCGTTTTAACATGCTCATGTTAGCATTTAGCTCAGAGCTTATATGCAAAATGCAGCCTCACAGGGAGAATCTCCACAAACTCATTTTAATGCATCTGCACAATTTGAGTATCGGTACTACCTGACCAATTCATATTCCACTTTGTTTATGTAAGCCAACCTGAGCCCAACTTATAAAGTTAGTAAGCACATAAATATGAATCTGTTAACACAGAGTATGAGAAATCAGTGCTGTCCACGGTATGTAGTACCACAGAAATGATGTACAAACCTAAATGACCAGTGAACACAAGACAAACAGTGTAAATATTATTTTTTAAATGCCTCATAGTGCCATAATGTTCTAATAGAGCTCTTTAAGTACAGAACCTCTCCTGTGGAACCAGCTCCCAGTTTGAGTTTGAACAGAAACCCTCCCTACTTTTAAGATTAGATTAAAACTTTGCTTTTAGATCAAGCTTATATTTAGACCTGGATCAATCCCTTAGCTGTGATGCTATAAGTTCAGACTGCTGGGATACCTCCATGCATTTATAAGCCACTATTGCATGTCTTTAACTTTGTGTCTTCTCTCTGTTCAAGTTTGAAGTGTTGCTGGTTTTCCTTTCTCCTCACTTCTCCTTCATCCTACCCACCTCCAGCACGTGGCAGCCCTCCTTGAGCCTGGTTCTGCCAGAGGTTTCTCCCCACTGTGGCCAAGTACTCGTTCATAGGGGATTGTTGGTTCTCTGTCTGTAATGTTAAGGGTTTCCCTTACAATACAAGTGCCTTGACTTGACTGTCGTTTTGATTTGGCTCATGGCCCCAGTACTGCGTTGCTAGAAAGCCAGTATGAGGCCGCTGACATTTGCAGTGGTGTTGGCACTTCTCTCGACAGTGTCTCCCTCCCTCGAAGGAAATAAAGAGGTGATGAAAAACCTCTTGCTACAAGAGGCTTCCTGATTGCCTTGCAGGTATTCAGTGAATAGTCTTTAAGGGCGTATTTCCTAAAATGGAGACTGTGTGTGTCCCTCATTGTCTCCCGTGAAGCAGTTTGGCAGGGATGCATATTGGCCATTGGATAAGAGATGTTAAATCTAATCCCGTTAGGATACATGTTGTGTGACGATGGATGTGTATGAGTTGTGATGAATGGAGATGGATAATGCTGCAAAGTCTGAGAAGAACCAAATGGACTGTCGAACATTTCCTGCTTCATCCTCTTTGCTTTGTTGAAGCCTTCACACTCAAGCTGCCTCTTCCTGTCAAGTGAGCTGCTGTGTCTGCCATCAAGTTCAGGAGTGACCTTTAGTTCCCTGAACTTGTCTTTATGAGGTAAATCCTTTGTTGGGCTCGACTGGCCAATCTGGTGTTTCTCCTTGTCATCAGGTTTCGAGTGCTGGTCCTGCTCCTCACAGTCAAGTTTCTCCCTCTTGTTTGCACAGCTGTGGGAAGACACTGGTGAAGGTGGGTGAAGGTCAGAGAGAGAACTTCTATTACGGCCGGTATTTGCAATTGTTTTTCCAGTTTCACTTTTGTTTCCACATGCAGAGAATGCAGATGAAGAGTCTAAGTTCAAGAAAAGGATCAGCGTTATAATATGTTACATATTCCTGCAAAAGGTATTACTTGCATTACTGGTCTGAAACTCACCTAAATATGGGTATGTGCAGGCCTGGTGTAATTCCTTTTGTTGAATGGAGGTAGAGAGACTGGTAGCTGGATACTCAGGTGTCTGCTCCTGTTGACTGCTGTGCATTTGCTGCATTTTCTGGCAAATTAAGCATCAAATGTGGTTTATAAAGCACAGCTCTGTTATGAAACCAAATATAAAAAGAGACAAATCAGCAGTGCAATAAGAGATCAATACCATCTATAAATCATGTCTCTCTACAAGGTATAACATTTCTGTGCAGATTTTTACTGCACAATATTGTGGGCAATAGAATTCACAATAACAATATTATTGTGATATTTATAGAAAATCTGACAATAACACTCAGTTTCTCTTTTAGCAAATTAATTCCCCTTAAAATAAGAGTGTGGGGAAGGTGGAGAAAAACCCTAACTAGTGCATCACAAAAAGAGCTATTACAAATGATTTACAATATTATTTTATACAATCACTGGACACTTTATTAGATACACCTGTTCAACTGATTGTTAATGCAAATATCGAGTTAGCCAATCATGGCAGTAACTCATTGCAATGTAGACCTGGTCAAGATGACCATGAATGTGACATGGTTGTTGTCAGACGGGCTGATCTCAGTATTTCAGAAACTGATGATCTACTGGGATTTTCCCACAAAGCCATCTCCAGGTTTTACAGAGTGGTCTGAAAAAGAGTAAATATCCAGTGAGCAGCAGTTCTTTGGGTGAAAATGCCTTGTTGATGCCAGAGCTTGGAGGACAATGGCCAGACTGCTTCAAGCTAATAGGAAGGCAACAGTTAACTTAAATAACCACTTGCTACAACCAAGGTCTGCAGAAGAGCAGCTCTGAATGCACAAGTCAAATGTTAAAGCAGATGGGTTACAGCAGCAGAAGACCACACTGAGTGCCACTGCTGTCAGCTAAGAACAAGAAAGTGACAGGCTCACCAAAATTAGACAAAAGAAGATTGGAAAAATGTTGCCTGGTCTGATGAGTCTCAGTTTCTGTTGTGACATAGTAGGGTCAGAATTTGGTGCAAACAACGTGAAAGCATGGATCCATCTTGCCTTATATCAACGGTTCAGGCTGGTGGCAATGTAAAGGTGAAGAGGATATTTTCTTGGCACACTTTGAGCTCAAATCCTCAAAACTGGTTTCTTGGACATGACAATGATTCACTGTACTCAAATGCCCTCCACAGTCACCAGATCTCAATCCAAAAGAGCACCTTTGGGCTGTGGTGGAACGGGAGATTCACATCATGGATGTGCAGCAACAAATCTGCAGCGAATCTGTGATGCTGTCATATGGACCAAAATCTTTAAGCACCTTTTTGGATCTATGACATGAAGAATTAAGGCAGTTCTCAAGGCAAAAGGCGGTCGAACCTGGTACTAGCAAGGTGTACCAAAAAAGTGTATGTATTATAAATGTTATATTAACATTCCATTTTTAAATATCACAACACCCCGATTCAGTAAAAAAAAAAAGAAAGATTTTTCCACATATATGAACTCCCTAAACATATACTGTATAAAACTTTCAAACAACCAAAAATCCCCATAAAAAATAATATTTTAATGCATTTGGTTCTTACCTTGAGTTGTTTGTGGTAGTAAATTTTCCAAGCAATACACACATGCAATGCACCCCATCTTCCTTGTATCTGGAAAAAATGTGACAGCGATTCCTTAAATTCAGTTTAATTAAAACAATATCATCAATCATAAACTTTTAGTTTTAAAAGGACTCTGAAGTAACATTTTTCTATATTTTAATTGCTGTTTTGATGAGATTCATGAGTTTTTGACTCACTGTTGAGTTAAAGGATCTTTGTGTTGCTCTGTGCGAGGCTGTGATGGGAGCAAAGAAGGTCCTCATTGTTTGTCTGGGCAGGTTTGTGTTAAACTGCAGCAAGAGTTAAGGAATGGATATAAGTGACAAGTGAGCAAAAGTTGATGAAGCCTCAAAAACTGTGATCTTACTAGGCAGGAATAACTTCCAGGTCTGAGCGGCTTCAGATGGGCATGGTTAAAGTTATTAATAAATCAGAATTTTATACACATCATCTCACATTTCTGTCCTGAGGTCCCATCAGCGTTGGAGTCGGTAGGATGGTCGAGGATTGGTGCAGGACGGGAGTGAAGGCGTGCCGGGGGATGTTCTAATGCATGTGTCGAAGTTAACGAACCAGGCTGTGCATGCAGGAAGTGGACTGATGAGATAGAAGCAAGTAAGGTTTGAGTTCCTGAGCTTGTAGGATGGTACACTGTATGCTGTAGAGCAGGAGATTTTAAAGTCTGACACTATGGGGCAGCATTTGGGCAAAATCCAGACAATGAAGTGTAATGTTAGTCAGTTACACAAGTTAGTTAACCACCTCATAAGCTTCGTTTTCTTGCCCTTTGTCTGTTTAAATTTTGGCAAATTGGCTTAATTTAAAGTATAGAAAATCCCATTTAGAGTGTATCACAGTATGTTATATTGAAACTGAAGAAAACCTACAAACAGGATGATTTTCTTGGGAAGGTTTGGCTACTATGGAGCTCCCCCATCCCAGTGCATTGTGGCTTTTGTTTAAGGATACCAGCCAGTAAGAATATTTTCTAAAACAAATTGTACGGTATAGAATAAACCTTTTAGGCAATTTGCTTTGCAAATCACATGCAAATGACTGTATCTTGTTAGGTTGCATTACAGATGGTAATCCAATTGAGGCATTCGGTGTGCCAATCCTTTTAATTAATTTAGAATCCATCCGTTTCAAGGACACACGATTAGTAATGCTGTTAGTGAATGGGGAGCAAAGTGATCTGTGTTGAATATAATATTAAAGGAGGAAGAGGCTTAAAGATTCCTCTCTAGTGATTTATTGTGAATGTGGCATGCAGTAGTAGGATAAAGTTTTAAAACAAAAACAGAAGTAGATAATAAACCTGCTTATAAGATGGTACTCACCTATTTAATCTCTCTATTAGGTGACAGATAATTAATCAGCACATAGTATTAACACAGTGTCAGACAATTGTGTTGGACTTTGTGATTGTACTTAAGTAAACAGCGGTGTTTGTAGTTTTGAGAGTACAAACATTTAAAAACTATAAAAATAAAACTTATGTAGAGTTGAGTGAACTCCTTTCCGACACACCAGATTTTCCATCAACCTCTCTTCACTGCAGCAATCCAATAGCCTGATCCCTCCTTTCTCATAAAGACAAGATTAGCGAGAGGTTACACATCCTGTGCTCTCCAGATTTCGTGCATGTCAGCGTGCCACAGAAATCTCTTAATCTCGTAAAGGAGCTGTTTGTTAGGTAAACAGCACACGCAGTGAATAAGGCGTCGGAAACATCTTGCTGTGTCATCGGAGGGCACGAATAGCACCGGCGCTCGCCTCCAACATGACAAGTGTTCCTTTTTTCATTCTCAGTAAAAAAAACAAAAAAGTTCACTGATTTGAATCCTGTATTTTTTTTAACATTTAACTAGTGAAACACAAATTGGCCAAAAAAAGATGAGTGTTACACCCCAACACCAGCTCAGCAGTTTAGAAGTAAATTCTGATAAATGTTTAACTCACTGGTTCCCGCTTCTCTAAAATTAATATTTCCTGGTTTTATATGAGCATAAACTAAATATCTAAGAAACATTTCACTGTTTTCAGACAAACACTTAATCAAAAAGCAGCTTCACATTAACTAATACTGAAAACAGCTGCCACTTGCACTCCGAGAGCAACTGTAACACAAATTAACTGATTATTCACCCGAATAATCACCACAAGATTAACATAACATGGGGAAAACAGGTGTCTTTCTATGTTTTGAAAAATACATTTACACACT
>VUQS01041020.1:0-21389 GCA_015108495.1 Heterochromis multidens | reverse complement strand
TAGATGCAAAGGGTGGGCCGACATCATATTAAACCCTATGGATTAAGAATGGGATGTCACTCAAGTTCATATGCGTGTGAAGGCAGACAAGCGAATACTTTTGGCAATATAGTGTACCTTCTCTTCCACCCCTGACTTCTTCCTGCAGTACCAGTGTCTCTTTCTTGCCTCTCATAGTTCTTTCTCTAGATACACAAAGACACCGAGCAACTTCTTCTGACCTTCTCTATACTTCTCCATCAACATTCTCAAACATCACATCTGTAGTGCTCTTTCTCAGCATGAAGCCATGCTGCTGTTCACTGATTGTCACCTTGCTTCTTCACCTAGCTTCAACAGCAATTTTTTTTCATAGCTTTATGATTTTGGCTCATCAACTTTATTCCTCTGTAGTTACTACAGCTCTGCACATCACCCTTGTTCTTGAAAATCGGTACCAGTACACTTCTCCATTCCTCAGGCATCCTCTCACTCTCCAAGATTGTGTTAAACAATCTGGTTAAAAAAGTCCACTGCCCTTTCGCTTAGACATCTCCATACCTGTGGACCAACTGCCTTTCCATTGTTTATCCTCTTTATAGCTACCCTCACTTCCTCCTTACTAATCCTCTGCACTACCTGATTCACTAACATTCCTCCATCCATTCTCCTCTATCTCTCCTTTTCTTCATTCATGAGCTCCTCAAAGTATTCCTTCCATCTTCTCAACAAACTCTTCACTCGTTAGTACATTTGCATCTCTATCCTTAACCTGCTGCACATCCTTTCCAGCTCAATCGCTCTGCTTAGCCAATCAAGAAAGTCCCTTTCTCTTTGCTTAGTGTCCAGCCTCACATACAACTCACTATAAGCCTTTTCTACCTCTCTCTTTGCTGTACACCTAGCCTCCTAGTACTCCTCTGCTTTCTTCATCTCCCTGACAATCCCTCTTTTTCTTTGCTGACTTCTTCCTTTGACTACTTTTCTGTATTTCCTCATTCTACCACCAAGTCTCCTTGTCCTCTTTGTATCCTCTTGTCCAGGGGATACACCAAACACCTTCTTACAATAGAAACAATTTCATTCCGAGTTCCCCTTGTTGAAACTAGAAGCATTGCTGTTTGAGGCAGAGGAAGTAAAGCTGCTGCTAGCTAGTCAGGGTGAAAGGATACAGGACAGAGCTGTAGGATTAAAGGAGCTGGAAATAAAGCTACAACTGAAGAAATTAGAATTAGAGGTTGACTTGCTCAACCCCCTTCAGGGGTTAAGTCACCTTGTCCACAGGGCAACTCAAACTCTTTTACTAGTATCTCCCGTTCAACCAGAGCATTTATGATTTAGGCAAAGTACAATTAGTACAGCTTAACAATCGAAGTACCACACAACATGTGGGCCACAAAAAATAGAGCTGCACAGTTACCAAGCTCACACAAACAAAAGTGAGCATAAACTGCATTGGCTATTGGCTAGCCAAATTTACAAAGCTCAACAAGTGAACACCACTCCAATTTGAATACACAACACTAAATCCCCAAATACTTTTTTCTAAAGCTTACATAGGTTGTCATGTGCTATCATATTACCCTAAATACATTTTTGACCGTCTGCCATCTTACTCTAGAACCTTCCCAGGTCCCCACCTATCTGAAAAGTCTGGCTAACCAAGGGCCACACCCACAAAATGCCAACTAACTCAACTGGGAAAAATTCCAAACTTACACGATGTGGTATTACATACATGTTCTTAGTATGGACACAACACCACAGTGAAAGTTTACACACCACTGTTTATTGTAGGCAGATAATTACATAAATGAAAAGCCAAATACCAAACACCTCAAACATGCTGCTGTAGCAGGCTGGAAAGAGAGAGCTATACTAAGGGCCAACCTATATAAGCCCAGCCATAAGCCAGCACAAGTGCCAGCCAATCACCTAATCAGGGTTGATAATCAAACAGAGAACACCAGGATGTAACACATGTTCACAGCTATTTGCAGCATACTTGCATTTCTCACACAGATTTAAGTATAAACAGTTTTCGTTATGACCAAAGAATTCAACAGATGTTTTCTAAATACAAGACACGGCAAGCTTCATTGAGCTTATCAGGAGAGCTTGGGGAAATTCCTCCCCATTACATGGTTACATTCCTGGCCCAGCATTGATATGGGTATAGTCTGTGGGCTGCTGACAGCACAAATTGCCGGTAAACAAACAACTGAGTCTTTGCCTGATAACACATGAAAGAGAAAGGGTCCTTGCAGTGGCACTGTGTGTGTGGGCAGACAGTATGTCTTCATACCTCTCTGCGGTGCATTTGCTTCCTTATATGCCATGAGCACATGAGAGGATTCCCATTGGGCGGCCGTCGCTTTGAAATCCTCCCAGCATGTTTGTTTATGTCAAACGCTCGCATGTTTCAGGGATCAAATCTTTTCTTTTTCCTTTCCTGAATTCCCCTCCTCATTTACCTCAAGGAATTTATCAACTCCTTCCTCTTCACACACACACACACACACACACACACACACATACACACACACACACACACAGTCGCACATGCACATTTAGTGGTTGGAATCTCTCATATGCTGAGGACTATAAGGGGTTATTCTGAAGAATTTGTGCATAACAATATGTGTAATCTGACATCACAAAAACAGCATGGAGAGTTAGATCTTAAAATACAATACAATCTGAATATTGAGAGCTGGTAAAATAAATATAGACAAGCTGTCTTAATCATTTTAGCAAGTAAACAAAATCACAAATATTTGTTGCTTTGCTGTGTTCTTTTCAGCACCTTCCATCCTCCTTTGGAGTTTAATGGTCAGGCTAATTAGGTCTGTGGAGAATACTGCTGTCAGACGTGTCAGAGTTGTCACTAGAAAGGAACCCAGAGAGACCATGAGAGCCTGAATTGATGTCTGCAAGACAATCCCTCCAAGTGTTGTTCATTTTAGACTAAATGAGCCTTTGCAGATATTCCAAAGTATACAGACAGAAAGCTAAATCCTGTGGGTTCATTTTATGTTTATTAGTGGTCTAGAAGTTGTCCTACAATACATTTTAGATTCCTATACATCTGTTTTGTTTTTGTTTTTCATGCTTGCAAGGTCATCTTGTACATATCTGCCCTCTTGTTTAACCAAGAATATTACACATTCTAGATAAAACAATGATTCTACTCACAGCAGCAACTGTGCGTTATACTAAATTTTGAACATATTTAGGAGATGGCGTCTTTTCTCAAATGCTCAAACAGAAAAATGTAGCTAAAATACCGACTGGCCATGTTTTACAAGTAAATGAGCACTTTTTAATTTGATGTAGTCAGTCTAGCTGCTCTTATCGATTTGGTTAACTTGGCTGCAGGCAACAGTGGCTTTGAATTAAGAAGTTAAACCATTAAAAACATAATGCAGTGACAATGCAAATACATAGTAGAGTGAATATTTGTAGAATGAAGTTAATTTCACGAGGTTTCTAAACAGAGATCCTTCTGTTATAGTTTGCTAATTGATCTGTGAAAACAACCTTGGTCACACAGAGTTAAATCATTAGTAGGAGGATGAATATGCAATATGAATACATCATAGCCACCATCAGAAGACTCAAGGCTAGCTGATTTTTCAAGGTAATGTACTTTCAGCTAAAACAAACAGTGAGGGCACAGTGGTTACATTGCCATGTAAACTCACATTTAGTTTCCGCTAAGTAACTGCTAGTGTCTTATTTAGGAGAACAATAGGTGCATATTAGCACAAACACATCTTACACAATGAGAGCAGGAAAAGTTCTCTATCTACCTCGATGTCATGCAGCAAGAATGTCACTGAAATGTCAAGTCCTAACATGTCAAGTTGTGAAAGCCTTCTTACTGAACCAGAACATGCTTTAGTAAGACGGTTATATCAAAGTTTCACTCAGGTTTGAGCTGACCTGAAAGCAGTCAGATGTAACTGACAGAAAATTCAGTCGACTCAACATGTCCTCACAAAGTCTGGTCAGTGAGCTGGACTGCTAAGACTCACTCTGATTCATGCAGGAAACAGACAGAGACGTGAAGTTTGGGAGGTCCAAAGTCTACGCTGTCAAATAATTTATGCATTTGAATTCCTTCTCTTTCTTCTCTTATATCATGGATAATAACCCTGTCAAGTGTGATGAATGCTCTATAAAGATATATGAAGTGGTTCAACATATTAGAAAACAAACTCTCCTGTTGACTCTGTGCTGACAAAATGGAGCGTGAGCATTCTTATCCGTTTCCTTTCCTTGTGCTTTTTTCTGGATTTTTGGTTGATATTCTGTCTCTGCATTAAAATGAAACTACCATAAAAATTAGAGACTGTTCATTTCTTTGTAAATGTGCAAACTTACAAAGCAGCAGGGGATCAAATAATTATTACCCCCCATTTTACATATGTTTATGCATACATTTATCTCACATATTTCATTTCATTTTCTTTCTTAAGCCCCAGTTACAAAGGTGTAAAAAAACACAAAAAACAGTTACTGACCCCCTAGTAACCACTGGGCGCTAGGGAAAAATGTGTATTTCCCAACAGGGTGGTGAATGTTTGTTGGAGATGGTTGCTTGCTGTCACTAGGTGAAATTAGTCACAAAGAGCTATACAGTACTGTTCCGAAAACCTTCTTTTGATTGCTTTGGTCACTAGCAGGGCTGCCTGTAGTTTCCATGAAAGACACTGACTTGACTGCACTCATCAAATACTCACTAAACAGTAGTGAAACTGTGGAGAGTGCGATGGAAACCGGAAATGGAGACCATTCGCCTTCAAATTAAAACTTGCGCCTTTTTAAAAGTGTTGGTTTTGGCAGTAAGGCACAACTTTTACTTTGTAGGTGGTTAGTTAGTGAGTATTTGCAGACAAACTGGGGTCTTCCATGCAGGCGACTGCAGCAATCTGATAGCAACCAAACAAGGAAGTTTTTAGTGCAGCACCTTCTTTGCAACCAATTTCACCCAACAACAGCCAGCAACTTTCACATTTTTCCTTAGTGAGCGGACGCTGCCAGGGCATCGATGACCGGTTTCTTGGACTGTGTCACTGAGACCTTAAATGGGACATATCTGTCACTGTGTTCTGATGTGGAAACTTGAAAGTAAACCTAAAGCTGTAATTGGCTTCAATGTAATAAAATTTGTGGTTACTGCCCCACCCTCTGATCAAGTACCTACCTGAGCACTTGTCAGTCATCTTGAAAAATTGCCTACTTGAAAGCAGTTGGCCTTAGGTAACACCTATAATTATCAGGTTTTGAAGCAGCTGAGGCATTTAGGAAATCCAAGTTATTTTACTGTTTTAAAAAGCAATGCATTACAGTTATGTTGTGTTATTCAGCTACTACACTGTAAACCAGTACCTGTGTAACACAACCCTCTGATTTCTGTCCAAGAAATGTCATGCTTCAGCAAGCACTTTAGTAGCTTAGTTTAGCACAACTAGAATCAAGGAATCAGCTGGAGATGCTCTGTTCACCCTTGAGAGAATCTTCTAAGCCTGTATCACATGACAAAAATAAAACAACAGTAAAGGTTAAGTAGGCTTACAAAGTCTGAACATCACCTTTTTCCAAACAACAGTATCAGTATTAGTCCAAAACATAGCAGAGAGTACAAAGACAGAGTATGTAATTAACTTGTTCAGTTACCACAAATACACCGCAACCCCATGCTCTCCAGGCTACAGGATCAGTTCACTAAAATTACTAGTTTCAAAATAACCAGTGGGGTTATCTGCTGAATACAATGGTGCACGTAATCCACAGAATTAACAGTCCATATTTTCAAAGGGATGGTTTTCTAGTGAGGGGTTTAAATAGTTTGTTGTAATTTTCCATTTCCATTTTGTGCAAAGTTGCTCAGAAAACCTTCAACAACTGCAGTCCAACAGTAACAGAATCCACCTGCTAGAAAATTTAGCTCATTAATTAACACATGATATATCTTGTTCTAAAAATATGTTGATCTGGACATACCTCGGTCTCTGGCTTTCTGCAGCAAAAAACAAACAACAAAAAAACCATGGTAACATGAAACTTCATGACATTGTTCCAAATGCAAATATTTTACACATGTGAAGTCATTTCTACAGCTTGTGTAAAGGTGGTTAAAAAAAGAAATTCCCCAGTGGCGGTGACAATAAGACCTCTCTCAAAGAGGAAGACCATGATCCAGTGTTTGAACAGTGCACCAATTCATGCATGTGGTTTTCTAGTGCTCATGTGAGGCTGGAAAATGCTAATAGTTTATACTCTGGCTATATTTTATATAGTGGAAGAAGCAGAAAATATATAATGGCGATAATTAGTGAGCTTTACATGTGCTAGCTCCTCCTCTGTATATCCTTCTTGACTACAATCATGAGTCTTCTCTGAGGTTTTCCTCCCATATTCAACATCCTTTGTCCATTATATCCACTATCCCTCCTCTGCACATGTCCAAATCATCTCAACCTTGCAACCTTTGTCTCCAAACTGACTTTGTCTCAACCTGAGCTGTCCCTCTGATATACTCATGTCTAATCCTGTCCATCCTGGTCACTCCCAAAGAAAATCTTAGCATCTTCAACACACATTTCTCAACACAAATCATTTGTCTTCCTCTGAAGCAACCAAAAGTAAATACTTCATTTCTTTCTTCTCCTGGCATTAAGTTTGGGCAGCAGTGCTTCCAGCATATCCCTTCTTTATTTCACCAGAATTAGATGTAGAGGCTTCCGTAATGGCCCCCTGGAGGCATATAATTATGAGAGTCAGAATAGGAACAAGGTAATTACCATCAAGACTTTGGGCCTCGACCAAAAGCATATTACCCACTTCAAACGCTGAGAGAAAAATGCAAACACAGGGGCAGGATAGCTACTTTGCTGCATAACTGAACCCTAATATCGACAACTTCTTCATGGAGAAACATTATTTAATGCATTATTTCTCTTTTTTTCTGATGCTTTGATTTAATATATTTTAATTCATGTTTTTGTCCTCCAACAGAAAAACATAGGTACAGTATATAATAACTGTACCGTATAAGGTGCCATGAGCAAATATCAGCCCATTCACTGTTGCAAGACAAAAAGCATATTACCGGAAATAACTAACTATGAGAGCTGCAAATATGTTTTCTGGTGACAGACTGCCAGGCAGAGCCGAACAGTGTGTGCAAATTGTGGTGACTGAAAATACTTTGTTTCCATACCCATTTTTTTTCTTGCCTGTGCAAACACGGAATTTGATTTTTACGACATCTGCGTCATACTTACAGCCTCGGAAATGAAAGAACACTGTTCCAAAAAGTAAATGCACTCAAGCGACTGTTTGATGGTTGTTGGGCTGAATGTTTTACTACATTTTTCTACAACTATCTCAGTGTCTCTTTTGTCCAGTTGGGCATCGATTCAGTGACGCAACCATTGTGCTCTTGTTAATCAATTGCTCACAAAAACAACGCATTAAGTAGATGCAGTATAAACAGAAATATCTCGAGAACCCTGCTATGAATGACTCAGATGCCCAGCACAGGCAGAAAAAAAAATCTATAAACAATACAAACATACCCACAAATAATTATGCGAAGACTACTCAGTCCTGACCCCAGCACTAACCATTAAAAATGAAATAATGCTTTGCTCTGCTCTCAGAAAACTGCTTTCGCAAGGGAGCAGAAATTGTTGTAGTAAATAAAATGATAGTGGGAGCCAAGAGACTATATGCCATGGTTATAGTTTGTTTCCCAGACCGCCTGTAGACAATAAACACTTTCCTTTCTCTCACCATGCCTGTAGGTCTCTGTGTGCACTGTGAACCTGGTTATTGTACAGTGCAGCTTCTAAATTGAATACATGTAAATATGGGGCTGTCTGAACAATGGGCAAAAGAAGCCAATCTATTCAGCTGGCTAAAAGGTAAAAATGTGCATTTTAAGCACTAAAGAAAGCAGAATTTGTAGCTGGTGTATAAAATTCACATACATGGCCACCTTGTTGTTAATTATGAATAATGAACCAGTCATATCCATGAGTTGGTCCTTATATTACACTAGATGGTATTTTGTGGGGTGCAGCAAAAACAGCTTTTATTACAGTTGGGAGCAGGATCTGTCCTCTGTCTCATCTCATTTCTCTGCGGTCAGGAGGCGTTCTGCTCCAAAGATTTAATTTTAACCAGCATAAAATTGGACTACTCTTCACTCGCATTTAAGCAGAGCGCCTTGACCTGCAGTTTTACTTGGTGCATCCACTAACAATGCATTTCTGAGCCAAGGATACATAGCAAAGACATCAACAGTCCTGAGCACAGAGTGTTCCTAAAGAGCCAAGTGACTCCAGTAAAACCAGCAGATAAAAAAATTATCTTTCGTCCTGCATGGCTTATGGGAAGACAAATACAAAATCTAAAACTGTTTGCTACAGCTTTTAAGCAGCCTATAATCTAAATATTTAACAACTTTCCCTCAACTGAGCTACACCAATATATGTATTCAGATCAGATGGAGGGTGGGCTAAGTTAAATGAAAATGATTGGTCTGCTTTATGTCCTGCATTTAATTATTTTTGAGTGCAATTCATACTTCTCATACTAATGTACGGTACATCTACAGATTGAGCTATAAACACTAACGTTTCTTAAAGTGACTGAAGTATTTACATGAACTTATTTAAAAAATAAAATTTTTATTTCACAAACTCAAGAAATGAAAAAAAGTGAACATTTTGATATACAAAATAGAATGAGAGGTTCAAGTCCAAATTTGATCACTTTCCTAAAAATCAAAAGTTAGTATTTAGAGGTAACTGCTGCATATAAAAAAGAAAAGAAAAACAAGGTTATGAATGTAGTGGGACAAGCTGAAAATAAATATAAATAAATAAATAAAAATAAAAGCTGGTTTTAAAATATGAGAAAGCTGCTGACTACTGCAAGTTGAATATTCTTGCAAAAGTTAGGTTTTATAAGTATCTGTTTAAGGCAATTTGTCTATGCATATTTTAAGAATGTGCCATCTGTATTAATTTATCTCAGTATTACATGACACGATTAAGGAGCAGATCTAAAAAAGTGTTACACAACCTGGAGACTGAACCTCATGTGTGAGTACAAAGCATGAGATGCTATTTCTCTGAATTCATGCCAATAGTTAGATATATATGTTAATTTATTGAATGGTATCAAGGTAACATGAAAGGATTGTTTTGTGGACATCCTGGATGAACAGTTTATTTGAAGCAGTACTGACTTCAGAAGAGACAGATGGAGAACATGAACGAAATGCAGAAACGCCAATTAGAGGAGAAAAAGAAGAGGAAGTGAATGATATTATAGACTGTATTATGTTTATTTTAATGGATTATTTGTTTGGGCATTTTTTAAGAGGTCACTGTCAAGACCAGTATTATTCATCCTGTCCACCCTTACACAGGTATCTTGGAAAATGGAGCTTTTTCTATGTGTTTTGGCACTTCATCCATACGTTCTGTTTTAGGTCACTCAAAATGAAGCTGTGGAAAAACTTTATCCAGGGTGAAGATTTTCAGAAACTCTGTTTTTCCATTTAACTGTGGACAAGAAAAATGAAGATTTTGTCTTGCAATGTCAAAAGTGTGGCCTTTATCTCCTTTGTTAATGTCAGATACTGCATGTGTTTGTAGGCTTCTGATTGGCCAACATTTTTATATGGTTATGGTTATATCGCCACCCGTTGCTTTGGCATGCTCTTGACAGATCTTGGCATCAGAGTTTTTTTGTGCTTTTTATGTGAATGAAAAAAGAGAGCAGAAAATCCCCATGTACGTGTGGATGTACACTACTGTGCAAAAGTCTTGAGGCACTATCATTTCTTTCTTTTCTGTATTTTGCTAGGAAAAGGGGAAATAAGTACAGCGATTTACTGCAACCACAAATAAGTAGAATGGAAATACAGTAACAAGCTTCTAAAGTCAGTATTTGGTATGACCACGTTTATTCTTAAACACAGCCTGAACTGTCTTTGGCAAACTTTTTTGTAATTTCTTTAAGTAGTCTTCAGGAATAGTTCTCCAGGCTTCTTGAAGGACATTCAAAGCTCTTCTTTGGATGTTGGCTGCCTTTTGTTCTGTTCTCTGTCAAGATGATCCCACACTGCTTCAATAATGTTGAGGTCTGCTCCTGGGAGGCCAATCCATGACTGATTGTGTTCCATTGTGTGTTTTTCTACATTCAGGTATGCTTTTACCTGTTTGAGATCACTGTCATTGCTGAAAAATGAAGCCACTGCCAATCAGACACTTTCCAGATGATATTTCATGGTGGATCAAAATCTGATGGTACTTTTCTGCATTCATAATTCCGTCAATTTTAACAAGATCCCCAACACCACCACCTGAAATGCAGATCCAAACCATGACTGAGCCTCCACCGTGGTGCCATGGACACTCACTGTTGTGACTCTCTCCTGACTCTGACCTCCTCCATACATATTGACAACAATTTGAAACAAAAATTTCAAACTTGGATCCATGACTCCACAAGACCTGTTTCCACTGATTTTCAGTCCAGTTCTTGTGTAATTTGGCATACCTCATCATTTTTCTCCCTTTCCCTTCCTTAAGAATGGCTTCTTGACAGCCACCCTTACACTGAGACCATTTCTGATGAGGCTTCGGTTAAAAGCAGATGAATCAGCTGAAAGGCCAGATGCATCTCTCAGGCCCTGTGTTAGGTCTTTGCTAGATTATTTTCTGTTTCTTAAGGACATGACTTTCACATACTGTTCATCTGCAGAAGATAGTTTTTTTAGGCCTGCCACTTCTTGTTTTATCCTCCGCTTGTCCAGTTTCCTCAGATTTTTTTTAAGGACATTTTGCTAAGATATGCCAAGTTTTTGGCTAATAGCTATTTGGGAATCACCTTGTTGGTGCAAAAATAATAGTTTATTCCTTTCAAACTGTGTTATCTTTGACATTTTTCATAGAATCAACTAAAGAAATGAGAACAAATGATGTATTTTTGTAATAGGCTGCTAGTAATAAAATGCCTAAAGATACCATTTAAAACTTGTTCTTTGCTAAGTTGTCTGTTATGTGTAGACACTGGTTCATCCCTTGAGTTAGGTGCCTGTTTTATGCTCGAATGGTTCATAGGTCATTGTTAAGTGGCCTAACATACATTCCTCTGAAAACGGTCAGGTACAAGGACTGCACTGAAAATGAGTGAAAAAGAAGCCAAAGACCAAAGAAGAAATTCTGGCTCCTTGAAGGCATATTATAAAGAAATGAGGGGTAGCTCATGACGTCTGTACAATACTGTAGCCTCAGGTTTCATTCAATTATAGTTGGGATGTTGTTACCTGATTGTTTCCTTGCCAGATCAAAACATATACAGCAGTTTACATCAGTAAGTTTGTAGTGCATCAATTGTAAAATATCACACATAAAAATAGTTTATTATTATAAAATAATAGCCCAAGGCTCAAACTTTCCTAATGGGCTTTTATTTTCACAGTATATACTGTGCATAACATACCATAGGTTACTATCAGTTTCAACAACAACAAATAGCCTTTAATGAACATGGTGGTTATACGACTTTGAAACTCCTCATAGTTTAAAAGTAATTGGCCCAGTGAAGCAAAAGCTATTTTAATCATGTAATTTTACAAAATAGCTTAAAGTGGTGGAGTTTTGCACCAGAACATTACTGAATGTATGCAGCTGTGTTAAACATCACAAGAGACAAACATCTCATTCCCATTTCCCAGATGTTTCAATCACTTTCAAAGCAGTGAGCCAAAATGTAGGGAGGATAGTAACGCGAGTCATTTGAGAAGCACATTGAAGCCATTGGACATATTGTCATATTTATAAGAATGAGTGGACTCAATAGCAAGATCCAAAGAGACCAATGCAAGTTTTACTCTTTGCTACACAAGCACGGATGCAATCGGGTTTCAGGTAAGTGATCCCAGGTAAGTATTTTACAGCACATGAAGAAGGGCCGAGCAGTGGAGTGCCAGAGGACTGCCAAAGAAACAGTGTTTCCAATGAATCTGAAGAAATTCACTAAATTGTGCTCAGAGGGAGAAAAAAGGAGCAGGGCCTGCTGGAACCATGACACATATGTGCAGTGAGATAACTTATTTGTCCTCACACCACTTTTATAGAAACATAAAAGAAGGAAATGACAGCCTCTCAACACATTTCCACAATGCTTCAAAGGGATTATAAACTGAGGAAGGCAGATTTTCTGACTGATCCTTTAAAAACACTTGGAGAGACTTTACTGGCACAGCACGGCACTCAGCCAAAGAGATTGGAGACAGGTTTTTTTTTCTGAGACTAATATGAAAAGTGTCAATCAAAGCAGCAGTGAAGCAGCAGAAAACACACATACAGACTCAAACTTTCTCAAGCCCTTGGGATTCCCCACCGGATCGGTGGAGGAAGAAAGCACATGCACTTGTATGACTGGACAGAATGAATACTGCGGGTTAAAGACAAAGCCTATGTTTGTTTCTGTTAGCACATACTGGCTCCATATGGGATGTTCGTGATGCTTTTAAATTATGCTGAGGAAAAATGGGCTCGGATTTCTCCTCCAGTAATCTCACATCAATAAACAGCTGCTAGCAGTGACCTGCACTGCTTGTGAGGTCAGAGAGGGTTCCTAGATTTTGTCGTCTTTCTTACTTTAAATTCCCATCGAGTGAAGAACAACTTAAATTTATTTATATTTATATTTATATATAGTATATGTAAGCAGAGATTCTTGCAGCTGAGATGGTGGGAAAAAGTGAATTCTATTATAAGATAAACTGACTTTCTTAATTAGCATATTTTAAAATATGTTTTTATATTACCTATATTTGCCTGTCAGGTGATTTGAAGGATTCTTTCTTTCTTTTTGTTTACATCTGTGGGCGTCGTGATTGACGGTAGACAGAGCATAACATCTTTGCAAGCTATGAAAGCAGCTGAGGTGCAATAAACAAATAAGAAAACACAAAAAGAAAACCCAATAACAGTACTGAGCTTATTGTGATGGATTATGGTGCTCTGTGGATGATGTTTTTCTTTCTGTACAAGAGTGGAAACTAAGCTATGTCCATGTGAATAAATCTCAGATAATTTTCTGTCAACATTTCCCGGCCTTCGGATAGATTTCTTAAAGTTCAACATCCACACACATAAAAGTCTAGACAAACAGCCAAATCCTTTCTTCTTCTACTTCTTACAGCAACCATCTACATGGCAATGGGAGTGAATCAGGCGACTTTGACAGACACAGCCAAAGGCTAAATTACTGCTGGAGTCGCACTTTCTGTGATGACATATTTTGTGTTTTAATATAGCTGACTATAAAACAGAAATGCTGTCACTGACATCTGTTTTAAAAAAAATAACTGCACTTTCATCAAACAGTGATTTGATATAGGGTAATAAATGTGTCCTGCTAGCCAAAGCTAACAGTAAATCCTGGGCAACTACTCAAAAGATCCTCAATCCAAAAGTGTGTGATGGTCTGATAGCATGGATATAACGACAGTGTAGAAAATTGTCCTTTTAATGTTACTGCTACAGAGGTATATCTGACATATCTGTGAAAGCAATCAATCTTAAGTCTGTGCTTTCAAAATGTAATATTGTGAGAGCAGCACTTGTAAGCTAATTCACTCCTGGAGTATTTTCAATAGGATTCTTTTTCGGGGACCAAAAATGTAATCTCTAGAAGCTTTTTGTTTTCCATTTATAGTGATATTAGTCAGTTATGTCTGAATGGGATTTGGCTTTTTAAAAATCTATCTGATAGTGGGACTTTGAACAGTGGCTCATGCAGAGAATAGGAAATCTAGACCCAGTTATCAGTTAACCATTATTCACTATCTGCTGACTATATGAGAAGTCTAGAAACATTAGCAGTTGCCCTTAGAAGCTAAATGCCAACTTTCTTTCTTTGCATGAAAAATCAAAATGAAGAAAACACCTAGTCATGGTTTAAGCAGACCTCAAGGATGCACACAGCCAGGAATTAAGGCCTGATTCAGACTTCTTTGGAGAATCTTTGTAGAGCCTAATACGTAACCTACGTAAGTGGCCTTCGTTACTGGCATTTATGCTTTTGCTAGTGCATTACTTGTTAATTATCTTGTGGTTGTGTCCTGCTGTTTTATATGCGGTGCCAGCCATGATAGAAACAAATAAAATGCTGGGACTTTTTCCCCTTCTGGGTCCCCGCTCTTTGTTGTGGTCGGTTGTTTTCTGGGAGGCAAACATATTTGTCTCTCAAGTTTTTCTACTTCTTTGTATATTCCCTCACGTCCATTCCGACAGTTTCACCAATCTCTCTTGAGGAATTTGCTAACATTTGTGAGTCCTTATATTGATGCGACGATAACTATCTCTTATATTTAGGCTATGATTGTTATTCTCTCATTAATAAATTCAAAAACTACAGCAAAAAAGCAGCCTGAAATGCACAGTACTGAACAGGCCAATCACAGTACTTGCAGGCTGCGTTGACCTGACGTGTAGTTACATTTGTGCATGTTAGGTTACGCCGTAGGTTAAGCCATAGGGTTTCAGAGGAGTTTGCACTTACGACGTAACTATGGAGTAAATTTCCTGCTGAATCATAAATCCCCAGTAGGGGTGTTGAAATGATTGAACGCCAGCAAAATTCAATTAATTTTATTAATAACAAGCAAAATATCCATTAGCAACTTGAAGTGGGTGGGCTGATCTGAACTTTGAGGTTAGCAATTGAAAAAACAAACAAAAAAAACAATATGGGAGCAAAAATGATAGTGTGGGAGGAGGGTTACATATGCCACGAGCGCCTGGAGGGCCACTTGTGACCAACTGTCGGCTACGATCACTTTGCATGTGCATTGGGAGTGGATGAAGACACTAGTGATAACAGCAAATATTTTGGTGCTTCTGGGGTATTTAGTGGATATCCAGACCAAGATTTTGGGTTCCGTCCACCAATAATTGATTATGAGTGCTGATAGATTAAGACAAGCTAATAAAAAACCAAAACTGTCCTTAGATGACAGCTAGTGGTTTTGACATTGCAATTTGGCAAAGTTCCTCTTGTTATTCCCAAGGACTGTTTACTTTCATGTAGCCAAAGCTGGCTCAATCTTTACTGGTCATTAGAACATGAACTACAAGTGGACCACAAACCAAACCCAGAAATCTTCCAGTACCAAAAACTCATGTCGCCTGCCAACAGATTCTGCCTTTTCATACACAAATATCTTTTGCAGAGTTTACAGACATTATTAGTTTAGTAACTGAGCAGGTGCTGAACCTTTTTAAAATGTGCATTAAGTTTGTTCCTTATTACCTCCCTAAGCTGTATGTAGGGTAGGGCAGAGAGCACGTAGATTTAAAAACTCGTTCTTGTTGCATATTGAGTCACAAAATATTGCTATGCATTTGCACTTTAACCACAATGCTGCCTCCCCAGCTTTATATCTAAATCAATATTTTCTTTTAGCATTGCTGCAGTTTTGCTGATTAGTCAGAGGGCGGCTCACCTGAATAAGATACTGAACCACAGATAACAATATGTATATCAGATAGGTGTAAGTGTTTGTACAGTTGTACGTATCTCAAATGTGTTTTGTATTTTCTCCTTTAACTAATAAGATTTCTGAATGCACTTTTTCCACAGTAACAAAAACATGTGACTGCTACCCACAACAACTGTGTGTTACCATGGCAACAGCGACTTAAAACACCAGTGCTTCTGGGCAGTCACATAGACACTTCCTGTGTTTACATCAGGGATAGCTCACAGAACACATCTGCGGTAATGTACTGGAAGTAAGTTGGCTCTCTTTATGGGCCCCAGCAACAGTCTGCTTACAGAAAGCTGCATTAAATGATACATAAAAAAAATATATGTGTTTCGATTTTCTGGCACATAGCACAAAATGCCTGATTAGCTGGGCTGACTGCACAACAGTTTGAGTTACAGAAAAAAATATCCATATGTTTTGTGATTCAAAAGTAAACTGGCAACCCCAAGCCAAAATAGGTGCTTTCTAATCATTTAAGTGTTATACAGCTGATTAAACAGTTCACACTTACTGCGTGTCAGAGCTGACCAAATGGACGAGAAAAAACTGAAACAAAAAGAAGGGGAAAGATGTCAAAATACACAAGGACAAAACATTAACGAGGACCAAATGCTCAGTATATGTTGGCATGTTTATACAAATGTTCTACCAAGTGTCTGAGTAAATCTCTTCTACTGAGCAGCATTGTACCTTTGTGGGTTCTGTTAGTGTGCAAGTCAGTGTTTGTCTTGGGAAGGCAGAGGAAGAGAGTGAATGTTGTGGGCTGTATTTGTCTGTGTGTGTTGTGTGTGTGTGTGTGTGTGTGTTGGTGACTGTATGTTCGGTGAAGGTGTCAAATCAGTCTGGGCTAACAGTGAAACAGCTGTGGAAATCTCTCAGGTTCTCATAGAAGATAGAAGGAAGGAGGAAAAAAAAGAACACAATCAAAAGCAGTTGTATGGATGTTTGTTCCTGAGCCTCTTCATGAAAAGTTTTTTTGTTCGCTTTATTTTTGGAACACTTTGCATGTGTGTGGTATCTGCTTCTCTCTCTGGAAGAAGCTCTGGATCATTATCATGTACCTCCAACTCGTTTCAGGATGAAGTTAAGGAATTTCGAACCCGGGTGTGATGTTTAGCGAGCCTCTGCTAAACCAGCACAAAGTGATTCCCGTAACAGCTTTGAGAGGGTGTCTTTGATTGAAAAGGGCTGGTGGTATATCTGGAGGCTTCATGAAATATTCAGAAATTAGATCATAGGAAATGTAAAAAATGTCTTCAGTGCACAAATATGCCCACAGTATGAGAAAAGATTACATTTCACTGTCATCCAAGACTTCTTAATGCAACCGCTAGTTATTTCCTTTAATAAAGTTTAACTTTTACTAGAACTAACCTTAACAGTTCTATTTGTGTCCCCACCAGAGCTGTTTGTGTCTTCCCAAACCAAAAGCCCTGGTTTAATGCAGATGTATGCATGAAAATCAGGCAAAGGCGTGAGGCTTTGAAGTCAGGGGATGAAGGAGCATATAAATGGGCCCGGTACAAGTTGCGCAGGTCCAGAGCAGCAAAAAGGGCACATTCCCAAAAACTGGAAAGCCTCTACCTGCAAAACAACACATGTGGTATTTGGCAGGGTATCCAGTCTGCCACAAACTACAAGAAGAACACAAATAGCACTGAGATCAGAGATGCCACCAGAGATGTCAGAGACACCAGAGACTGCCTGAACAGTTTCTATGTAAGATTCGACCAGCTCAACACAGATACCCCCACCAAATTCCCCTGTGACCCTGTGGACTCTGCATTCCAAGTCACACACTGGTCCTAAAGCAAGTGAACCCCCATAAGGCAATGGGTGCTGACGGAGTATCACTAAGGGTTCTAAAGGCCTGCGCTGAACAGCTAGCAGGTGTGTATACAGACATCTTCAATCGGTCTCTAAGAGATGCAGAAGTCCCACACACATTCAAAGCATCCATCATCATTCCGGTTCCCAAAAAAACACTCATATAACTTGAATGACTTCAGTGGCACTTACACCAGTGACCATGAAGTGGCCTCTACAGTTCGCCAACAGATTAGTGGGTGACGCAGAGGTCATGGCCCTCCACCATACCCTACAACTCCTGGACAGCAGCAGAACCTACGCCAGGATGCTTTTCCTGGATTACAGTTCTGCCTTTAATACCATCAGACAAGGAAAGCTGACTGTGAAGCTGGCTGATCTTGGGGTCCCAACTCCAACATGCGACTGGATTGTGGACTTCTTAACGTCCAGACCACAGGTGGTGAGAATGGGAGGAAAGGTCTCCTCTGAGCTCACAATAAGCACAGGATCACCACAGGGCTGCTGTCTCAGCTCTAAACTTTTCACCCTGTACACTCACGACTGTTTCGCCACCCAGGACAACACTGCCATCATCAAGTACGCTGATGACACAACCATTCTGGGTCTCATAAAGGGTGGGGACGAGTTTGCATGCAAGGACTTGGTTAAAAAACATCACTGTCTACAAAGAGGAGAATGACCTCCTTCTCAACATAGATAAAACATGTGAAACATTTGTAGACTTCAGGAAATATACCCCACCTATGCAGCCTGTCTACATTAAAGGGACTGAGGTGAAGAGAGCTGACAGCCACAAGATTCTTGGCCTTCATGTGACATCGACCCTGAGCTGGACGGTAAACACCACAGCCACAGTGGAAAAAAGCCCAGCAGCGGCTTTATTTCATCAGGGTGCTCAGGAAGGCTCAGGACGACTCAAGCCTACAGAGGACTGGCGGAGAGCATCCTCACTACTGGCATCATTGTCTGGTATGGAAACACCACCCAGGTGGAGATGAAGGCTCTGGGGAGTCATAAAGACTGCAGAAAGGGATTATACGGACTGATCTTCCATCAGTGGACTTAATGTACACACAATCCTGCATGAAAAGAGCACAACCAGAGACTGTCATCATCCAGGTTACACTTTCCTCAGACCAAAACAATCAGCATACAGTCTGAGACAGTTTAATCACACACACAACACACTTCCACAACAGCTTCTTTCCTGCCACAGTCAGACTGATGGCAAAAACAAAATAAAAACTAACTAAAATACACACAAAATCTAATTTATCCAGTGCAATATATATCTCAATAACATGGAATATTTTTTCATACCACAGTCATCTAAGTGCAATACAGGAATTACTGTTTTATACCTGAAATTACTTGACATATTTTTTTTTATCTTTATCTGTAAAAAGAGAACAAAAACAAACCTTTACCTCAGTGTGCACTTTGTTTTATATTTGTATATATAAATAAAAAAAAGATTTCCAAACCTACCTGGCCCTGTGTGAAAAAGTAATTGCTCCCATTGTAAAATCATGAATTAACTGTGATAAACCACATTTTTTTTGGAAAGTTGAGTTTGTGAGAATGTGCGGCCATCAGTTTGTGCACTGAAACTCAAGCAGGTTATGCAGGTTATGCAGCAGAACAAAGATCAGAAACACACCAGCAAGTCCACCTCTGAATGGTTTCAAAAATTAAAAAAGTGGCCTCACACAGGGCCAGGTAGGTTTGGATAGCTTTTTTCCCTTAATAAATGAAATCATCATTTAAAAACTGCATTTTGTATTTACTCAGGTTATCTTTGTCTAATATGAAAATTTGTTTGATGATCTGAAACATGTAAGTGTGACAAATGTGCAAAAAAATAAGAAATCAGAAAGAGGGCAAATACTTTTTTCACAGAACTGTATGTGACAAGCAGGGAGTGAGAATGCTTTGCTGCAAAATTTGTGTGGTGAAAATCTGATACCATGAAAGCCCTAGTTCATACATGAGTAATTCATAAACAAATAGAAACACAAAAAGGACTCTAACAAGTCACTGCAGCCTTTCGAAGAGTGGAAGCAAGGGGGAAATCAGAATCTGACTCTTTCCAGGCTTAAGTTAACCTAAGTTAGTCACACACACAAATGTGGTATCAATTTTCTGTCAAACTCCAACATAATTCCCTGCATAAAGGGGAATGCAAGTATTTCTTAAAATATTAAACTTTTCCTTTATTCCCAGCTATATTACACTTTTAGTTGCTTTTACCATCCTACAATTTTGCCATTAGAGACACAGTGTTCAGCAACATTCGCACTGCATATTTAGCACAACCAGCAGCACATTTCACCAGGTTCTCATTTCAGGGACAAAGCCACATCTTACAGCAGGAGCCAGAGATATAAATGCTGCGTAGAAACCAGCAGTGTAGCCAGAAGTTGTGGGTGAGAAAATTGGATGGGCCTGCCTCCAAGACCCTACAGTGTTTTTGCAAAACCTGGAACTAATACAATAATTTTAATCACCAGAACAAGCTACCAGCACAAAACTTATCATAACACCTGATGTAGGCCCTGGCATTCCTTGATAACTGTGCACAAACATACATATACAGATATAGCTGCAGAATTAGAACTAAAACAGATTTACAGACAACAATAATTCAAAAAATAATAACTAGCCAGCTGGAGAGAACAGACTCTTTTCAACAAACTGATAACTCTAGAAGAAAACAAGTTCCGACGGACTTGTTTTGTGCATACATTTCCAAAAGATAAAGTTAGAAGACATGCATAGACAAAAGCACTCAAAAGACTGTAGAAGAGACTTTGAGCCAAATGGCTTTTCAGCCTCTCTCATTTCCAGTAAAAAGACTTTGACTGACCTGGACAGACAACTTATTCAAATGAGGAATAATCGGGAGTTATCCTGCTAGTTTTTAGATTTTACAATCATTTATTAAAACACACAAATAGCAGCCGAAGAATTGCAACAAACCAAACTGTCTGAAGATCCAAGATATGGGGATTTTTATTTGTGGTTAGACTTTCTACTTCAATAGACTTGCATGCACTGGGAAGCCCCCTTAAAAATATGGCAGCCGAGTTAAAGCGTTGAGCAGCAGCTCATGTGGTATCTCCTAGGGATGCACTGTTCTGATATTTGGATTAGATATGGATCCGATACTGACCCAGAAAGCTGGTCCAATCCATTCAGTTCAGTTTTCTGTTCTGTGTTTACTTTACTGGCAGCAGCTAATGGCACAGATAGCATAGCATGGAAAAAGCTAACAGCAGAATGTCATCAGTTTGGAGGTATTTCACTGTCCCGGTGTCTTCCTCTCAGTGAGGGATGCACCAAGAAATTGGTGCTGGATCAGAAGCAGAAAAAAAACTGTCCATCCATCCAGCCATCCATTCTCTACCTTGCTAAGCTCTAGTTACATTACTGCTCCCTTTAAGTTATTCATTTGCAAACAATATTCAAATACATCAAATTTTATTTCAGTTGGCTCATAATCCAGAAACAATTTAAAAATAGCTGACATATTGCATTTGGATTTGGTGGGCATGAGCTCCAAATGTTTATACCACCAGCATAGGCCTGCACGAAAACTATACATATGCCATACCCCCACATACAGTGGGGCAAAAAAGTATTTAGTCAGCCACCAATTGTGCAAGTTCTCCCACTTAAAAAGATGAGAGAGGCCTGTAATTTTCATCATAGGTATACCTCAACTATGAGAGACAAAATGAGAAAAAAAAATCCAGAAAATCACATTGTATGATTTTTAAAGAATTTATTTGCAAATCATGGTGGAAAATAAGTATTTGGTCAATAACAAAAGTTCATCTCAATACTTTGTTATATGCCCTTTGTTGGCAATGACAGAGGTCAAACGTTTTCTGTAAGTCTTCACAAGGTTTTCACACACTGTTGCTGGTATTTTGGCCCATTCCTCCATGCAGATCTCCTCTAGAGCAGTGATGTTTTGGGGCTGTCGCTG
>VUQS01041004.1:13731-28829 GCA_015108495.1 Heterochromis multidens | reverse complement strand
GGAGTGTGTTAAAGCTCTACAACGTGGTGAGAAAAGTGCGAAAAAAAAAATGCAAAAGCACGAAGCCCGGCATTTTAGCTAAAAATGAGCAGAGAAGCAAAGACAGGAGGAAACGACAGCACATATCTCGACGCTTCGCACATACACTTACCTGTTGTACGTGTAAAAAAAAAAAAAAAAAATCCGCAGTACTCTCAGGACGGTGTGGGAGTCAGGAGCGGGATGTAGGGTTTTGGGACTAAGTGAGGTCGTTGCATCAGCCCGTTTAAGTACTGAGCTCGGCTCAGGAATGCGGAACTGCTACGTCAGACGTAAGCATGGATGAAAATAATGTAAGAGGACGACCGAGGCCCCGCCCATAGCAACCAGAAAACATACACAGACTGCGAGAGAGGAAAGTTTCAGCCCGGGGACACACGGAGAGAAAGAGATACGCACTGCAGGGTAAATACACGCCTGCTACGGCCATAAACGAGTCAATAAATAAAATTATGACTGTAAACACACCGCACTCTTCTTAGCTGCGGGTGTTTGGCGGTGCCAGTAATAAAATATAGACTACCAATCCAAATAGTAAGTTATTTATAACCTATAATAAAAGGTTCTGTTAAAATCTGACAGTTTTTATTAACTATATCAGTAGGTGCAGCAGTAACAAGTCACACACAAGGAGATTTTTCCTGCTCAGAGTTAATTTAAGACAGAGGGTGTCAAACATAAGACCCGGGGTCCAGAATCTGCCCGGCAAAGACTTCATTCCAGCCCACTGGATGGCTTTGAACAATGTGAAGAAAGGCATAATTTTTTTACTTTCAACTTTATTTTCATATGTTTTACAGCTTTTCCTACTAATAAAGACCTCGCCCATGGCCATTCATACTACACCAAAGTAATTAAGTAATAGATAAACAATTAAATGAGAGGAAAGTTCCTTTTTTTCACTATCTGTTATAGAAATTACTGTTTTTTACAATGGGTCCACAGTAAGAAAAAAAAAATCACACATTTTCTGTGAATTAACAAAAACTTTCTGTTTTATAATTACAGGACAGTCTGGACTAAGAGCCACCAGAAACTTTTCTGTAATTTTACAGATTTATTTCTTACAATTTAAGCCCAAAGAGTTGTGCTGAGAGATTTCTTTTATTTACTGCAGCAGCATTTCTTTATTAAGGAGAAAAACTGAAAACGTACTGTTGAAATCGCACTTCTTTTTCTTATATTAAGATAGTTCAATGATTAAATTTGTAGTTAAATGTCTTTACACTGTTTACACTTATTTAAGACATTTTTAGAGGCCCAAAGATATGAAAGTGAACCATGCACATGTTTTAATTATGATTTACCAATTGCACATGAATATTAATTTTAATCAAACTCCAGTACAATGCAGCAAATAATTTGTGATTAATATGGCCTCTAACATTCCCCTTTCCTTCTGTTTTCTCATTTGAATATAAACAAGATATACAGTACTGTGCAAAAGTTTTGAGTCACATTTCTTTATATTTTGCTAGGAAAATGGGACATACAGTATGTGCAGCAATTTATTGAAAACATTTATTGACACTCACTGTTGCACCTCTCTCTTGACCTCCTCCGTACATCTTGATGATGATTTGAGACAAAAATTTCAAATTTGGATTCATCTCTTCATAAGACCTGTTGCCACTGATTCTCCGTCTTATGTAATTTGGCATATCTCAGCCTTTTCTTCCTGTTTCCCTTCCTTAAGAATGGCTTCTTAACAGCCACCCTTCCACTGAGATCATTTCCAGTGAGGCTTCAGTGAACAGTAGATGGATCAACTGAAGGGCCAGATGCATCTCTCAGGTCCTGTGTCGGGTCTTTGACGAATTTTTTCCCATTTCTTAAGAACACGACTGTGAGATACTGTTCATGTGCTGTAGATAGTCTTTTAGGTCTGCCACTTCTTCTTTTGTCCTCCACTTGTCCAGTTTCCCCAGATTTTTTAAGGGAACACTGTTACAGGCTGCTGCAAAAAAAGTGCCTAAAGATACAATTTAAAATTAGTTCTTTGCTATGTTGTCTGTTATGTGTAAACACAACACTGGTTCATCCCTTGAGTTAGGTGCTTTGTTATGCTTGAATGATTCACAGGTCAGGGTTAAGTGGCTTAACAAATAAAGAAACATTCCTCTGAAAATGGTCAGGTACAAGGACTGAAAATGAGTGAAAAACAAATAAGAAGTATTTCAAAAGAAAGAAGAAAAAAAACTTGTGAGACCATTTATTTAAATTATGTCTTCTTCTGTGGTGCATTTACACTGCTTACATATACTACTGTCTTTAATAAAGTGATATTAAAGCTAAATACATCAGACCAGACTGCCTGCAGTGTTTTTACAGAAGTATTAAGCAAGTGGACTGGTCCCAGATTAAAAAAATATTTATATGCAAACACCTGTAAAAACCTGGACTAAGCATAGCCTCTTAAAGGGAATCCTGACATTTAAGTTCTGCAGCCTACAAATACCAAAAAAAAAAAAAGATTATTCTCAATTGAACATCATTTAAGTGTTTCTGAACCCTTCCATTTAAAAATTAGATCTAATGTTTAATCTTTGCTGTGCTGTAAAAGTGGAAAGTTTGTGTCGACCTCATATCTGATTTTACGTACATGTAATTGAGCAGAATTTCTGACTTCACTCCTAGTTTGTTAAAAATGCTTCTTTAAGCTATGTCATATGGAAACTTGAAGTCTGCATTGCGTATGATTAAGATATTCAATAAAGTACACTACTTAAAGGGGACGTGCATATTCTTAGGGGATTTATCAATACTGGATGATGTGCAAATGTCATATTTTAAATTCCTCAACATCTTTTTTTAGGGGGAAAAAAAATTTCATATAGCCTACAAATCAAATTGATACTCAGTGCAGTATAATTCAGGGGATATTAAAGGTCATTTCTATTGTTTTCTATTTAATCCGACTACTCGCTTTTCAGTTGGCAAGTTTCTACTTTTCTTGCTGTGGCATAAATGAAATTATACTACTAAAGGTGTTACTTGGAGAACTAGCACCACAGTTTCACTCCACTTCTTTCACCTTGTTTTTCAACCTTTACCCTAAAGTCATTTGGTCCTCAAAGGTGCAGCTGCAGCTTTTACACCTTAGAGATGCTTAAAGAAATACCCAGTATACCTTTTCTTAGAAGAGTTCAACACAGAGGTTAAAAAAAAAGAAATGTGGTTAAGGAAGTTTGTTGCACAAATAATGCAGTGAATCCTGCAGGGTGTGTGCACAATGTAGCTAGCCTGAAAGACCATTTTTACTTTCTTTAATCGCTCCTTGACTTGATTGAGCTGTTTCTTGGTCCATAAAAGAGAAAAGAACAAAACAACTATGAACAAAATTATGCTGAAGTATTTTTAAAGGTGGTTCCAGAAAGTTCTGAAAGCCTCTTCCTGATGCTTCCCTCTACTGTGGGCAACTGAAACTACATCTAACTGGACATTTCAATTTACAGGGACATGCAGTTATTGTTTTAAAGGACTAAAAACAACTGTTGCCAATATAACAAGGAGTTGCTTTTGGCTTTCTCCCACTTTAAAATAGCGCTGAGTTATGTGTTTTATATATTAAACATATAGCTGATAAGTTGTGGCAAAATTTGTAAACTTTTGCAAATATACTGCACTGTCACCCCCAAACACTGTTATGTCTTTTTTCTGGTAAATCCTCAAATTGCATTAAAAGAACCTTATCTTTATGCATCAATCAGTCCTCGTTGTCTTTTATTACGTGACGCATTTTATCATTAACACCAGCTGAGGCTCAGTTTTGGTTTTGCACGATGCCAGCTCAACTGTTCGACCTATAAAAAGCGGCTGAGTTATTCGAGGCTCACCAAAATACCCCACTCTGTTCCTTTTTTTAGATTCTAATTTGGTTCTGCTGTGATTTATGTCTCGCATCTGACGGCAGGTCGGGGCCGACTGTGCGTCAGAGTCGCTCTTAATGCAGATGACAAATTTTTAGGGGAGACATTTGGAGTTAATAAAGCAGAACTGAACCAACGAGCAGACAGATTTCATAAAACATGAGGGTCCTGGACGCCCGTGGTTAAAACAGAGGTAGCACTCCCTTTGCAGAGTTCCTTTGTGCCTGCAGGGAGGCAGCCAGAAGTGTCACTCACATGGTGCACATTTGACACTTGAAGACAGAGCTGTTCCTCACAAAAACAATAAGCCATGATAATGACATTAAGAAAATAATACAGCGGGCTATACAGGCAAGTGTGAAGAGCATGACAGTTGAAGGAAAACGATTATCTTTAGTGAGCTTGTAACAATGCACAGAAATGACCAAAATCCAGGTCTGCTTCAGGATGTGTAAACCACAAAGTTTCTAAAGCTACTTTCCTGTTTAAAGCTTCACAATCATATCTCAACGCCTACCTACCAAGAGCTTTATTATTTGTCTGTTCCAATCCATTTTTGCATTAAAGCACAATCTCGGGTGCATTTTCTAGCAGCTGCCACCCTGATTAATGGAGAGTGAGTGGAGTTTGTGGTTTTGCAGCTCTGCCAAACTCGTGCAGAGTTCACAATATGTGGGCGTCAGAAATCAAGATAAAAAACAAAAAACAACTGTTTTTTGGCAAAAGCAAGTAAGCATTTTCTTTTCTTTCTAATCATGTATTACATTTCCACATGTTCATCACATTCCTAAATTCATAAACAAGTTAAGTCACACTTCTTTATCTTTTGCAAAGCCTCAGCCTGAATAAAATCTGTAGGTTAATTGTTTTTTGTGTTACATTATCCAACATCACATCTTTGGGAAATACCCGGTGAACCAGACACAAATCTGACTCATTATCCTCCACGCTGCAGACATTAAGTGTTATTTTTACCACCACTCCATTTGATTTCCTTCCTTCCTTTCTTCTTCTTTCCCAGTAATCTCAGACAGCCGTAGACTAAATCATAATATGTCTATTAATGTGTGAAGACGCACACTGTAGCTCAGGTTATTTTAAACTGTGTCACAGAAGTCCTGCGTTTTGCCGGCCTTTAGAAATACTGTGTTACTACAGAATGATATTTCCCATTTTCTGACAACACCGGAGCAAATGGAAATTCTCGTTTTGTCACAGTTTATTCAGCAAGCGTCACATTGTTCATACTTTGACTCTTGTGGAGACACGCTGACATTAAAAAATAACAAACAGTGGACTGCAGGATACAGTATATTTACAACATAAACATTCTCCTTTCCACACATGGCAGCAGGTGTAACACACAGGCATGCACAAGTCTGTACATGTGGAGCTTTAGCAGAGTCCATTCACAGAAATCAAACCAATTGCATTATCTCCCTTTCCCTGACACTACTCCCCTTCCTCCCTTAGTGAGGCTGGATTTACCACTTAATGTACGATATCATGCTGAATCAAAGCCTACAAGAACCTGGAAACAATCAAAATCTTTTTATTTGTTTGGTACTCAAGAAGAAGAAAAAAACAGGTCAGCCATTTCAAAATAAAGTCCTGAATCAGCACAAGATCTTTCTGCTGTAATACCGGAAGTGCCATCTTCAGTTGGAAGGAGACGGTGGGTTCATGCACGTACCATCACCATTGTTGGCAGCGTTACTCATGTCAGGTGACCCAGCCTTTCCCAAAATGCATATGACATTGATTTATTCCTGCAAATATAGCACTTCCTCGGGAATATAACAGCAAGCAGGAAACAGATTGGTCAGAAGGTGTGTGAGATAACAGAGCTGGAAACGGTGAGCAACATGATGAACAGAAAGATGGAAATCTGGAACCGCAGCAAGCAATGTGAGACATATTACAGGGTGCTGATATCGCTGGAAATAAGTCCAACCTGAAAGCCTTCAAGCTTCTTCATGTTTTGTTCAATTCCTATGAGTTCAACAGGCTATACAGACACATGGAAACATATGTAACTACATCCAAGCTCCATGACCACATAGAAAACAGGCTGCCACAAATCTGTGCAAACCTTTAAAAAAAAAAAGACTTGAAAGTGGAGGCTTTGTCTAAGCACTACAAGAAACAGCTAACAAGCTTGTAGTTGAGCTGATGAATGTGCATAGATGTTGGATTAAGTCTGCTGTTAACAAGCAGACATTAGGTTATTATCTAATCCCAAATGTGGTTTATTAAAAACAAGCCACAGGCCTGTGGGCCCTTTTCACAGCAAACATTCAGACAAGTCAGAGTAGGAAAGGTAGAGGTAAATAATATATTTATAGCTGCTTTACATTCAGCTGCTTCAGTTCCAGGATTCTGGTATTGTGGGCTTGGTCTACTGAGGCACCTGGGAAATATAAAAACTGACTCATTACGGTCATACAAGTACACACAGGTGTGTTTTTTCATTCTTGCCAAATAGACCTCGGGTCAGTTTGAGATTATGTGTTTGATGGAAACTGTGTAAGGTTACTGAACTTGAGCTAATGATTACAATAATAAGAATTATGAAGATTAAGCTTTTCCCGTCTTTACAGGTGATGTAAGAGAAGACTGAATCTGCCCGAACGTGCCCAACTCATCTCCAACAGGAAAAGCTGAACACACCTTAGGGGGGTGCAGCTCACTGGCATTTCAGAATACCTAATGCTACTATTCCATCACACTTAGAAAAACGATGGTGCTTTTATTTTGAATTTTCTTCAGGTACCAAAAGAATGCATTATGCAGTTTTCTGTGGTGGCATTGTTTTACCGAGATATGAATACTTCCTCCACCACTGGCAGCATTTGACCGCCAAAGATGTAGCCAGATAAGTTACCACAAGTAGAATGACATATATTATATGGTTCACCTCTAATTATTTCTGTATTAATGTTTTGTTTTTTTTTTCACTTTGATGTTGCATTACAGATACAGGGTGAATTTTAATTACTTTATTACTTTAAATAAATCTCTGCATCATAACTTTATTTCATTTCTTTTGTATTAATAATCAAATAGAATCAGATAGAAAAGAAAAGAATAATTATGGTGCATTAAAATGCATATTTCCCTCTTAAATATGGTACCTCAAAATTTACTAAAGTATAATACTTGACTAAATGTGATAAGTTACTTAAATATGCCCAAATATTCCTTACTAAAGAAGGTTTTCCAACCACCTATCCATCCATTGTCTTCCCTACTGTCATTGGGTGAGAGGACAGGCTTCAAGTATATAATTTTATGCTACTTTTAAATTGCCCCAATGTGATAATTAAACAAAAACATGCAATTGGTTTATAAAACATATTGTATTTTTAGTTTTATTAGTATGCTGCAGATAAGTAGGTCCCGTTTGACCAGATTCAGCATTATAATGCTGCTTGCACAACATACGATAGGCTACATCAGTAATAATATCAGATAAACAACATATAACAGTGCAAGGGTCCACTTCTATGTTTGCGTTTAATGCGTATAAAAAATCTATTTTGTTGCAAACATAGTTTACTGCTTGCACTGTCACCAGTTCTTATTATGATGACGCTGCTACTTTTTCTTAGCCCAAGTTAGAGAATAACAAACACTTCTCCCACTTGCAGTCACTGGCCCCAATCCCACTCTTAAAATAAAAACTCCTACCCCTCACATTTCACACAGAAAGTTTGGTCGTGAACAACTCCAGCTCTTAGATATCTTACAACTGCGAAACAGGCTTTGGAGGTGAGAAGCATCACGCTGCTGGACACGCATAGTTTGATGGAACAAGTGGAGTGGACAGAGTGAGTGAGTCACGACGTATCAGAGCTGTTGTCGGGTCCATCCGTCAGCACTCTGAAATAGCCGTGCAACAGGACATCACACGCACACAATTGATTAAAAAAAGAAGAAGAAGAAGTTTAGTAGTGAGATAAATGGTGTGGAAAAGTACACAGGATCCCAACATGTGGAGGACCCTCAGAAACACTGAATTTAAAAGTTCGTCTGTATCTGCAAATGTGAATGTTGCTGGCACTTCCAAGTGAATGATAGAGCCTCTGAGGCAGAATGGCTTGATAAGCCTCTTGTCCTGCAAAAAGGCAAAATGGCTATGTGTCAATATAAGGACTGAACTAGCCACAGATAATTTATCAGCAGCAGGCCAAGCATTCATTTGAAGTAATTTCCATATTCAAGTCTAAAATGCAACATTACACACACTTCAAAAAATGATTCTTTGCATGTAGACATGAAGCAATAATTTTGAGTAAAATGCAGCTGAAATATATAAAATCAAATGTCTATTTATTCAAATAATTAATCAGTAAGGAAAATATGCTTGGTATAAACTGAATGTAAACCAATCAAGTAAATTTCATTTGATCAGATTCCATTAAATTTAGCATTTTACACTGTACTTATGTAATAAAATTACATGGAAAACTTTCATTTAATCAAATTACTTAAAGTTGGCATTTTTGACATAAATATTTTTTTATGCAGTTTTAAGAATTAAGCTTGAAGTGTACATTGTTTCTTGAGAAATGACCTCAAATCAGTTTGGATGGGGAGCATCAGTGTACAGCCATTTTCAGATCTCTACAGAGATGTTCAATCGGGTTCAAGTCTGGGCTCTAGCTGGGCCACTCAAGGACATTCACAGAGTGGTCCTGAAGCCACTCCTTTGTTATCTTGGCTGTGTGCTTAGGGTTGTTGTCCTGTTGAAAGATGAACCTTCACTCCATTTAGGGGTCCAGAGCAGGTTATCATCAAGGATGTCTCTGTACATTGCTGCATTCATCTTTCTCTCTACCCTGACTAGTCTCCCAGTTCCTGCTGCCGATAAACATCCCCACAGCATGATGCTGCCACCACCATGCTTCACCATGCCAAAGAGTTCAATCTTTGTTTCATCGGACCAGAGAATTTTGTTTCTCATGGTCTGAAAGTCCTTCAGCTGCCTTTTGGCAAACTCCAGGTGGGCTGTCATGTGCCTTTTACTGAGGAGTGGCTTCCATCTGGCTGCTCTACCATACAGGCCTGATTGGTGGAGTGCTGCAGAAATGGTTGTCCTTCTGGAAGGTTCTCCTCTCCACAGAGCAACGCTGGAACTCTGTCAGAGAGACCATCGGGTTCTTGGTCAACCCCCTGACTAAGGCCCTTCTACCCTGGTCGCTCAAGGAAGAGTCCTGGTGGTTCCAAACTTCTTCCATTTACAGATGGTGGAGGCCACTGTGCTTATTGGGACCCTACAGAGACAGGTGTGTGACTTTCCAAATCATGTCCAATCAACTGAATTTACCACAGGTGGACTCCAATCAATTTGTAGAAACATCTGACAGATGTTCAGTGGAAACAGGATGCACCTGAGCTCAATTTTGAGTTACATGGCAAAGGCTGTGAATACTTATGTACACGTTGTATTTTTGTTTTTTATTTTTAATAAATTTGCAAAAAATTCAAGCAGACTTGTCACTTTGTCATTGTGGAGTATTGTGTGTAGAATTTTGCAGTGAAAAAAAAAATGAATTTAATCCATTTTGGAATAAGGCAAGTGAACAACAACAAGCGCTGTGAATACCTTCCAGATGCACTGTACTCTCACATCCACACCTATGGCCTGCTTGGAATCACCAGTTAACCTAACATGCATGTTGTAAACCGAGTCACTTCAATTCTACATAAAAAAAAACATAATTTCTATTGTTGAAGCAAATACACTAAAACTATGGTGACTTCATGTGTTCATTACAGTAAGAAGGCTTAAATATTATAGATCACATGCTTTCGTAAGTATCACTGATAACCTCTACAGATAAACAGCTTGTTGATTTGGTTAGGCGTATGTGTGCAGACGTAACAGTGGAGGTATTCAAAGGGGAAGTGAAAGCCTTACACCACTCATTACATGAGAAGTTCTCTGCTGTTTGGCGCTTGCGTTTGCTCGCTCTGTAGCCACCCCTGCTGATCAAAAGAAGGACTGCACCTTTCACACGTAAAGGTATGACATACAAGCCGCGTGTTTTGTTGCAAAGGACTTTGTGTTATGCGTAAAAGGTTAAATGTAATCCTCTGGGATGAACGTGGTTACCCTAAGTGCGGTGTTACTGCAAGCTTGAAACACTATCTGCTTCTTGAAGAACAAAACCGAGCAGGTTTATTCCTCATTAAATCCTTCGCTTGCTGTTCCGAGAAATGGCACTTTGGCACTGCTAAATTACCTACTACACCAATTACCGTCAGGCACGTGACACCCTCTCTGTAATTGATGAAAAACTTGGTCTTTAATGAGGTTCGTGCTCTTCTTTGTTTCTGCTTCTCTCTCTCTCTCTCTCTCTCTCGGTAACCTGCTCCAGCTCCGAAATATGGACACCCGTTGCCATGGATACAAAACAACTGCAACTACCCAAATATGGTCAAAAGGAATTGAAACGAAACGGCAATCGCGTGCTGACGTCACGCACAGCACGCAGTGCGCTGCTGTGTACGCGCTCGGATTCCCTTGACCGTGACAATAGTGGAGCAGAGAGCAGGCTATGAATAAATAATTAACCTGCTGTTTGCGCTGCTTCCCACTCAATTCAAACACGCTTCGGTCCACGACGCGTCTACTTTATGTAATCCCGAAGCCAGAAATAGGCGCACTGACATCTTTATGGACTGATACTGAGACGAAAATATTATTAATGTCAGCTTCAAGATCAGGCTTTATCTTCTTCTGACGTTTTAGTGAGTTTTTGGTGTATTTATAGCACTGAACTTAAAATGAAAAACTTTAATGCATTTGTAGATTTTCAAACTCGGATTTTTGACTCCTTCATATTTACACGGATTTGAAAGAACAGTTTACACTCCCATAGAATATATGTCTATGTTTAATATGTTTATGCAGTCACTGGTATCACCCCAGGTGCTACATGATTCATGCAGCACTTGCTCTAGAGCTTGAATCCTTTTGTTACAGATGAAGTTTGCATTTGAGGTGTTCAGCTATTCTTTGCCCCCCCAGCACATTTTTAAAGCTTCTCATGGTCATCAGTTTGTTTCGTCATCTGCTGAGGAAATAAAATGTAAAGTCACCTACTAAGTGAGGTTATGGTGCATAATTTATATGAATGCTCCTGAATGAATGACAATGACAACAACAGCGCGGAATTAATTGTGGTTGTGTTATTTTATTTCCAGCATATTTTATTAATATTTGTTTTTTGTTTTTTTGCATCTGCATATTTTCATAAGTAAAAAAATAAACTATGTCATAAAATACATCTTGATAAAATACATGGTATGATCTTGTTTTTCATGGAAAAATGTCAAAGGAAATGTCAAGTCAGGTCAGGGGGGCACCTTACAGCGAGATGTTACACCTACACGCTACATATTAGTAACCCTCTATTATTCACTTGTTACAACACAGCTTTGTCAAACAGTATTACACATACATTAAGCTACTCAGCAGGATCTAGACCACACGCAGAGCTTTAAAAAACACACACACAAGATACCATCTCTTCTTGGATTACAGATGACTTGTATTTGCATGCATTTTACTAGCACAAGGTCTCATCTCAGACAATTGTAGCAACAGCATGGAAGAACTCAAAAATGTTTACAGTCACAGAAAACACTGCGTCTACACAATCTTTGATTTTCAGGTATACACAACATCAAAACTCACACTACAAAAGATTATTTGAGAGCGATCATAGCTTGCTGGCTGGTTAGAATACAGTATTGTTGCATAACTTCTTTGCATTCACAAGACCAGGAGTGTGGGAGAGTTAAGACTATCTTTCATTAACTCAGATGCACCAAGGCTGCCTTTGAGGCACTCGGAGCCGTCAGCCAGGGAATCAATCTCGGAGTGATTGAAGGAAAATACTGTGCGATAATTGCTACAAGTGGGACTGGAAGACAAGACCGGGGTGCTCAGAGACTCAAGGTCACTTGCCACAGACTTGTACAGGGTTTCCCAGTCTGAGAGACAGAAGGGCCCACTCAGGTCTGTACTCTGTAGTATGTCGGGGACAGATGCGGCCGTCTCAGGCGTCACTTCCATCTGTATGCTGGGCACCAAGTCATCCAAGTCATCTCCTTTCAGTTCCTCCAGAGTCTCCTCTTCTGCACTGGAACACAGGAGGATGTTGGAGTTTCCCAAAATGGCTGCAGCAGGGATGCAAGGGACATTGCTCATGTCTTGACCAATATGGGCTTCTCCAGCTGTGCTGCTCTCTGGGGTTTTTCCATTCTCTAAGATGGAAAGCAGCTGCGGGGAGGCTGGTGGATCCTGCAGCATTGTGTCAACATCATCTTCTTTATCTTCCTCCCTGTCATCATCATCATCTGAAGAGAGTTTGCAAGATGGTCTGTGGGAAGCTAAGACATTCTCTAGTCTCTCCTTCTCCTTCAGCAGATTGGCTATCTCTGTCTCAAGGGTAGACTTTTCTTCTTCTAAAGTATCAGTTTCCTGAGGGAAAGAGAGGGACAAGGAAAGAAAAGAGATGAGCAAAGCATGAAGAAAAAAAACCCACAACCCTATGTGGCTCTGCAGCTCTGCTTTGCTCTTGTGATCTGACACATTATTCATCTTTGGAGGCAGGAATATACTGTGTGAATGTCCTCTGTGTGATTTAATAAAGCATTACTTACAGCTTGAAGGGTCTCTATCAGCTCCCTCCGCCTGTTACGACACTTGGCTGCCGCAATTTTGTTCCTCTCCCTCCTGATCCTCCTCCTTTCCTCCTCCTCTTTGGAAGGCTAAAATCAATCAGAAATAGCCCATTAATTTAAACGCTCATCCCACTAAGTCTTGCCATGTCGGCAGTTGGCTCTTAAACACAATTTCACTTGCCAAAGAAAGAAAAAAAAAAATCTTCTATTCAGTGAATGCTGATCTGGTCGGTGCAGACTCTCAGTTCAGGCGTTAAAATGCTGCACCACTGGCACGGTCTAGCCAGTCACGTGAACGCGCATTTCATTGCATTTTCTATCCCGCTCATAAACAAGGCTGAGCTCGTTACCCCCACACCAAAGTAATTGCTCTGCACCAATTAAACATGATCAAATCGGCTTATGGTGGACTCCCTGCAGTAAAGTATTCACACCATTCCACTAACGCTTTATTTTCCCATAACAGGGAAAGAAAAAAAAAAAAAAAAAAAAACAGTTAATTGCGTTTCCTTTGGCGTCCCAGTTAAAATATCGCGATATCTCAGTTTTCACATTAAGCTTAATGAGTGTAAAGGAGGTCGTTGGGCATGATATTGGAGATCAACACAGACTGCTTGATTGCTCGCTGTATTTATTGATTGATTGGTTGGTTGATTGATTGATTGATTGACATTTAAGCATCCCGCCCACCCCTCTGTTCTCTTTACCTGCTCTTTCGGCCCTTTCCTGTTGCAAGCTTTCGCCTTGTTTGCACCTGGCCGGGAAGACGACTGGGTCGCTACATGAGTTTTGGTCTTTGCACGGCAGGGCGACGGAGAGGCAGATGTGATGACTGTAGGCTGCACAATCCACTTTAGTTCTGGCGATGTTGAGATTGCAGTCACAGTCGGAACAAAGAAGGCTGCTGCACTGGTCTCAGTATCCTGGAAAAACCCACATCAGAGAGACATGCATGTGCATGCAGTCAAACACCAATTTAGCGTATCTGATGAATGAGCGACCACGTTATTGGCTGACCTTTAGCAATGTTTAAATGTTACATCAATCATTTGTCTGAGGAATGTCAAAGAAGACAAAATCTGCTCTCTATAAATATCTCAGAATCAGCTTCATGTCATATCGTGTCACATCCTCATCAGTTATTATGATTATCAAGATAAAAAGGTCACGACGAAGACTGGAAAGCAGGCTGCACTACAAACAGTTTCCTTGAAATAGTAACATAATTGTACTGGGGTTTTTTTTTATGGATTTTCTACAGAGATGCGTATGTTTTTCTAATCGGTTTCAACACGGGATAGTAATCCTGCTAAAGGAAATGCTGTGGATGAAAATGACTTCAGAAATATGGGAAGAATTTGAGGAATGCAATCTATATCACCCACATGCATCAATCATCCATCAAGATTTTATTTTGTGATCAGTTTTGTGTATGATGAGATCCGGCTCTACCTTGGCGCTGTCCACTGATGATGAAAGCGAGTCAGGAGGATGCTGGCTGCACCCAGGGGTGTCCCCGCCAGGCGATGCTGTGCTACAGCTGGACGATAAGTCGAACTCAGTGCTAGAGTCTGGATGCATGGTTTCATTTAAAAAAAATGAAATGAAAATAAATCACCGCATAAGAGACTGAACAGTCAGTCTATGCTAGACAGAAAAATGATGTCCCGGACGCCTATATTCCATTTGCCAGGTTTATAACTGTGCAGATAGTGGAGAGGCCCGCCTTTTATAGTGAGCTGGAATTTTATGAATGAAATCTGTGTGGTGAGACCGAACCATTTCACCGAGGGACAAGTGACAGGGGAAAGGGGCTAGCAGATGTTTTTACAGTTTAACAATCGAATCACTGAAGTGTCTAAAAATCTGCACTGCCTACCTTTTAATTTCAGCTCATTATCTTAACTCAAATGTCAAAAAATAGCGAGCATATAGAAAGTGGCACCCCTCCCTCCAAAAGGTGCCTATCGCCATGAATGAACTACGTCACTTCATGTATGCAGCATCTGCATCATAGGCTATATGTTCCCGTTATGCCCTCATATGTTCTCGGCATTTAGCCTTTATTTATTGCATTTGGGTATTTACGGTAATTACGGGCTGCATTAATAAATTGTTTTAAAATAGCGAGTCTGGTGCTTTTTTTCCCCTTCTTTCTCCTCCAAATTGTCAACATTAGAATAATGCAGATGCACTAATGTTCCAACTTCTATTTATAGCCACATTGTGAAATCCGGCGTGATTGAATTACTGCACAAAGCTTCCAGCACACTGGCTGATTATTTATAAGCTGTTATAATTAAGTGTCTTTCACGTATCACATTGCCTTTCACCTGTCTACATATGAATAGAGCTCCAGCAACAGAACTGTCGCTGTAGCGAAGGAGCCAATCGCCGAATGGACCGGTCGAGCCATATATGGTGTTTCCGGTGAACAGGGTGCGCGCTGTGGCGCACGGAGAGAGAGAGAGAGAGAGCGCGAGAACGCGCAGA
>VUQS01041004.1:0-10938 GCA_015108495.1 Heterochromis multidens | reverse complement strand
TTAAAAAAAAACAGAATGAGGATGTTTTAACCTGTTTGTTTGGCACATTTAGTTCAGAACAGACACATTTGCATGTTTAATTGTGTCCCTGGTGCAGGTCTGTGTGTAGGACGCACTTTTCCTCACTATTATCTCAGTTCTTCAAGTTTTCACAACAGCTTCTGTGTTTGTTGTTTTACATAACGTCATGTCACTGTCCGCCACTAGCACGGTGTATTTCCCATCAGGCGCCGCCTCTTTTACAGGATGCACCATATATGGATACCTACGTATCGGGGATCCCGCACTGGAATATTCCATTTCTTGAAGATGATTTTTAATAGAAAAACATCTTAAACTGTCACTTTTCGCCGGTAAATGACTCACATGCGACTCGTGAAATCAACCTTAAGCGTATTTAAATTGAGTGCGAGGAAAAGCTGGTGTTATTACTGCGTTGTTAAGTCAGTGTTTTGGTGTTTTTTTTCCCTTCCTGGTGTCGGGTGGACAGCACACCCCTTTCTACGTCACCCACACAGTATAAAAGAGTCCCAGCTCTGAGAGTTGGCAGTCTAACTTTCAGTAGCAGAACAGCGACTAAAGGGAACTGATCGGGAGCATCGCTTTAACAGTTTTCTCGCAAACCTACTAAAGGATTATCCTCATTTCAAGTTTACATTCGCCCTCAGTAGAGTTTGTCCGGATCTTCCTGCTTGGTTTTTTTTTTTGTAAAAAGAAAAAAAAAGGGAACGATGATGTTCAATTTCAACGCGGAGTGCGACTCTTCCTCCCGCTGCAGCACCGCTTCCCCGTCCGTGGACACTCTGGGATATTACCCGTCCCCAGCGGGATCTTACTCCAGCATGGGATCTCCCCAGTCTCAGGTATGTCCGGTTAAATATTATTAAACATTTACAACACGATGTTTCAGCTTGTCGCGAAGAACCTGTTGAGATTTTAATGTTTACTGTATGAAACTAATAGAGCTTAAATGTAAAGTTTTCAGATAATAATAATAGGCTGGCTGGAAATTAAGTAAAGCGCATACTGAGTTTTTTTTTTTTGTTGTTGTTTTTTTTTAAACTGTTGATAACACTGCGCACCACCACACAGTGCAAGGCAAGCTTCATTCATCCACCTGGAAACTCCATAGAGAGAGTGTAACGTCATAGTTGACATCATAAGGATATTTTTAAACCATCCAGCTTTTTATAGACCCCCCGTGCTTCATTCATGGACATCTTGCAATGCTGCCACCCCTCCTGATAATTTACCAAACGATCTCAGACGATCTCTTTGCTTCATTTCCTCCAGGATTTCACAGACCTGACAGCATCAAGTGCCTCCTTCATCCCCACAGTCACAGCCATTTCCACAAGCCCGGATCTGCAGTGGATGGTCCAGCCTGTGGTCTCCTCAGTGGCCCCTTCTCACAGAGCTCACCCTTACACCTCACCCAGCCCTGCCTACTCAAGACAAGCCATGAAGTCTGCAGCATCCAGGGCTCACAACAAGAGAGGCAAAATGGAACAGGTAATTATCATTTGATCATGAAGTGTTATGTATAGTATTAGGCTAAGTATATTAAAGAGCAGGGGTCCTAACTTTTTCCTTCTTTTATGTGCAGATAACACCTGAGGAGGAAGAGAAGAGAAGGATTCGCAGAGAGAGAAATAAACAGGCAGCAGCAAAATGCCGCAACAGGAGGCGAGAGCTTACAGACACTCTGCAAGCTGTAAGTATCCCGCCAGATTTACCATCACTCATTAAAATGTATTTATTGCCAGAGCTAATAGCAGAGCTATCCAACAGCCAAGCTGATGCCACTTCCTCCATTTCTCTCTCTTACAGGAAACTGATATGCTGGAAGATGAGAAGTCCAGCCTGCAGAATGATATTGCCAACCTGCTGAAGGAGAAGGAAAGGCTCGAGTTCATCCTGGCTGCCCACCAGCCCATCTGCAAAATCCCCTCAGAGCTGGAAACAGACTTCTCCCTGACCTCCCTCTCTCCTACCCACTCCTGCCACTCCACTGTAGTGTCCACCCAGCCACAGACCACCATCTCTGAGACATCTGCTATCGCTTCCAGCCAGCCGACCTTCACCTCAACCTCCAACTCCATCTTCTCCAGCGCTAGCTCCACCTTCTCCACCGCCACCGTCTCCAGCAGCACTGTCAAGATGTCAGACCTGGAGGCCTCGGTCCTGGAGGAGTCTCTGGATCTGCTGGCAAAGACGGAGATGGAGACGGCCCGGTCGGTTCCAGAGGTTGACCTGTCCAGCTCCCTCTACACGGGTCAGGACTGGGAGCCTCTTCACACCTCAGCTAATACCAATGACTTTGAACCCCTGTGCACACCTGTAGTGACCTGCACCCCAGCCTGCACTACCTACACGTCTTCATTTGCATTCACCTTCCCAGAAGCAGAGACCTTCCCTACCTGTGGCATCGCCCACAGGAGAGGAAGCAGCAGCAACGATCAGTCCTCTGACTCCCTCAGCTCACCAACTCTGCTGGCCCTCTAAAAGACTCTTCCAGAAACAATGATTCTTCCTATTAAAGCACACTTTCTTACATAGATGTGCCGATCACAGGGCTATGGAATGGACTTATATGAAATTATTTATGATTTTATCTGCCTTTATCTATACTTGCCTATAACACCAATGTAGCAAGTTTAAAAACACAAAAACAAAAAAAAACCCTGCATGTTTCAACTAATACCACCTAGTCGTTATATGAGTTCGTATATGATTTATTTGGTGCTAGATAACATAACTTGTTGTATATTGATGTGTGTTCAGAGCAATAGTTATTATTGATCCAGTTTGTTTTCTGGTTATTGGAATGTGAGAGTTAATATGTGAACTGTTTGTGAAACTTTAAAAAAAAAGAAAGAAAAAAAGACGTGCTTTGTCTTAACCATGGTCCGAGTGGTCTATCTGAAGTTTTCTGTGAAAACATTAGTCCTTTTAATTTATTAAATTTATTTTTTTACAAAGAGAGCGAGAGTAAAGATGAATGTTTGTAAGATATGTAAATAAAAAATAGTGATATTTCAATTCAATCATCTCTTTGGCTGAGTGTGTTGGCTTTCCTCTCACCATATCCACACACACACATTTACATATTTATTCAGTTCTGGTTTATTCATATAGTGCCGAATCACAGCAACAGTTTACAGTAAGGTAAAGCGACCCCCATCTGTGACCAAGCACTTTGCGATGGTGGGAAGGAAAAACTCCCTTTTAACAGGAATAAACCTCCACCCATCTGTTGTGGCTGGTTTGGGGGATGAGGGGGAAAGAAAAAAGAAGAAAAAGAGGAATATTCTCAGGAGCAGTAGATTGAAAGCAGTTCCAGTAGCAGGCTTTCAAAAATGATTAAAATAATGCCTAAAATTAGCTTATATAAGGGATAACCGTCTTTTTCCTGCACCTCCACTTGCTCTATTTATTGTTCCGCCTGTTGCCAGGGTTAACTATGTCAGGGGCTCTTACGTCAGTGCGTTCTTTCCATTTTTTTAATCGCAAGCTGTGCGCGATGACGTCTTGACTTCCGTGCCCAAATATAGGGCTCTGCGAGGACTCTGCTGCTCACCGCAGCCTGCCAACAGAAAGTAGACGGGTAGCCCGGTCAGCTCTTTTTTTTTTTTCCGCTAAAACAGATATACGCTCTCTTCGTTCAGGGTTTTTCCTCTGCAAATCTAAGGTAGCGCCGGTTTAACCACTGACATCTCTGCTGGAAAGAGGAAAGGCTTGCTGCATTTCTTTCGTAACCGATACGACACGTTTCTCACATGCCGCAGCACACACACAACATATAGTTGTGCAAGGGAACTCGCAAGAGGATCTGAAAGCAACGTTTTCAGCCACAATATACGCTGGTTTAATTAATTCTCTTGCTTCAGAAGGCCCGATTCGCAAAACTGTCACCTCCCACAGTCCAAAGACGTGCGAGTTACAGCATGATTTAAGGAAGAAGAGAGAGAAAAAAAAAAGACGAGTCCTCAGAAATAATTCATAAAGGCACAGACAGCAATGTTGACTTTTTAAATGGACTTCGGCATGCAGATAACCAGAGATAAGGTATATTTAAAACAAGTGGCTGTCTGCTAAATGTGCATCTTATTGAAGCACAGCTGGACCAAGATGGATGCTGATGTGACAGCATGGCATCCAAATGGCATTTGTTAGTTAAAAAGGTCACATGTAAATACCTAATTTGGAAGATGTTGATCTGGAAATGTGATTTACATATTAACCCCCCCCATTAGTTGTTTATGCAGTATGAATTAAAACTAAAGGTCTACAGGTGGACACCTATTTACCTCTTGTTACATAGTACATTCATCACTTGCACAGTAGTGTGACGGTTGTGCTACTTTTCTTCTCAGTTTTCTTTTGGTGTTGTTTTTCCATTGGCATCTCTGCAGAGAAGTTCTTCTATTTTATCGCTCTTCAGTTTGTCATCAGACCTCTCCAGTCTTACTCGTCTGCATGTCATTCTCTCACCTCACTTACTCTGTTCACCTTGTATAAATATTTCATCATGTGCAGAATCATAAAAAGGCAGGTTGCCTAATGGCTTTACACAGGAAATGCGTGGTGCGTGTGTGTATGTGTGTAAAGGACATGCTTGGTGGAAGACTACTGCTGCACAATAACCAACCAGCTCTGACGTTGGAGGCCTTCCAGTGTGGTCACACCCTTTTGTGTAAAGCCACGCAAGATGTCAGCAGTTGCTGCTCCGCTTCCTGGATTCAGGGCCTGTTCCTCCACAGTACAACCTGACACAAATCAAAAGAGAAACATATTTAATATCACTCCAAGAACTAAAGTTGCAAAATACAGTGTTCTTTTCAAGGCCTTTGAGAATGCATGGATTGAGTTTTTACAGGGCCTCTTGCTTTGTCCTCGCAGTGCTGTTGTATAACAGCCTACTTCTCAGTATCTGTTTTCCTTTGCACTTCAACAGAACCCCCTTTTTCCTCAATAAAGCTTCCGTGTGCGACCATGCGGCATCTAATAACTCTGTCTATTAATACCCCTTTGCGGGCTCAGGGAGCTGGGGTAGCTGCAGAAATAGCAGGTGCCTATTGCTTCTTTTAACATCAGCATCAACAGCAGTAAAATTAGACCACTATGACGCCAACCTGCGTCGGTGCTGCAACCCAGGGGAGGAACCAGGCAGCATACGCCTGGTAGAAAGAGAAGAGGAGGAGGAGGAAGGGAGACAATGATGAGGATAAGAGGATTGCAGGGAGGGAGACAGACAGAGATCCCTGCCTTGGTGTAATTGTGAGCACAATGATGATGAAACAGCTGAGTTCGCCTACGTGCCACACTGACAAAAGCTCAGTTTGGCTTGGCTTTGTATTCACAGAAACCCATCCCCCGGTAGCTTTCTGCTGCTGAGAAAGGATGTGAAAGCTTAAATAAATCATAAAAAACATCAGTCTGCTACTTAAGGCCAAGTGACAAAGCAATAACTGACACCGAATAACTTGTAGTGATCAAATGATAAGCATACTCAGTTTTACATGTGCCCTGACACAACTTTTTGTCTGTCAGCGACATGCATAAAATTTCACAATGTTAAGTTTATTGTCAGTTCACCTGAGGCTTTTTATGATGAATTACTGCTGTGTGAATATGTCTGCTCAGTATTTATAAGTGATAAGAAGCATAACTCATACAATGACAGCAGCCAGTTAAAGGGTGTGAACACTTGCGTCAGCAGGCTTGTTCTTTTAAGGAAGTGTCTGTTCTGTGGACTCAGATGAAATGCAATTTTGAAACCTGGTTTTGAAGCCCAGAGGTGACACAAAGGTAGCAGCCAATCAGCTGTAAGATTCCACAGGAAGGTTGCATCTCACTCCTTGAAATGTTTAGTCCACGAAAAATGTGCCTGGAAATGGTTGAAATTCACAAACGGTTAGAAACAAATAACACTTTTCTGAACAAGTGTGACTTTCACATTTCCAGAACAGCTAAAACTAGTTCAAATATGGGCTATTCATTATCGATGGGTGCAAAGTTTTTTGAATTTCATTTCTTGTCTAAGTTCCTCTGCGGCACAGAGGAGTGTGTGACTTGCTATTCTTAGAGGTTTTGACGCAATAAGCTACAAAACTGGAGGGATTTCTCTATCCAATAATTATTGTTCACCTGGTGCCAGACTCACCACTGAGCAGCGTGTCCTCTTCTTGTCTCATGGGATCAGTAACAAGGCTGTTTCCCTGGAAACTGGACAGCTCTATCATATATAATTGGGTAATCCCTGAGCTGCTGACAGAAAAATAATAGCGTTTGGGATTTTCAAAAATACCCCAGCCAACACTGAACGTAATATGTCTGTTTCATAATCCAGATCCACCAATTACACGTTGGATGGATTATTATGCAGTAACTGTAATGATAAAGGCATTTTAGTGAAAATATTTAGATATAAATAAGCAGATTGTGAGGGGTTAAAAGACTTCTAACTCTCCTCTAAGATTGCTATTTATTCAGTGAAAGAAGTTAAAGTCCCTGATCGATCTATTGTGCTTCTCTCTACCTTGAGCTGACTTGTTTGCGCAAGCCTTCCCACGCTCTACCACTAACATTAGTCTCAGATATATAGCTACTCTGACCCACTAGGGGGCCCAGGTTAAAAATATTCTGTGGTCTGCAGAAGACCAACATCAGGATTTTCTGAAAATGATAGCTCCCTCAAAGGAAAGCTTACAGTTATTTTGTAAATATAGCTGCTATTGTGTGAATTAAACTGCAGGGCTCCTGTTGTTTACTGCAGGCTCCAGTTTTGTAACTGAAACTGTAAAGATGCTAAAAAATATTGACCTAAGAGTCAGTGGCTACAGGGCCTGGAATCCATTTGCTTCCCCTTTTCTAGGAAGCTCAGGCATAATCAGGACCCAAACATCACATATTTCCAGTCTAATTAGTAAGCTGACCACAAATCTACAATTCATCCACTTTCTTAAATGCTTATCCACTTTTTGGAAAGAGGTGGGGTAAATCTAAGCATTGGTAGTCTATCAGAGGGCTAACACGGAGATGCAGTCAACAACTCACACTCACATCCAGACAAAACCTATTTAGAATCACCAAAACACTTTCTCCATACAGAAACCAGAAGCTGATCAGGAGATTTGAACACAGAACCTTTTTGCTGTGAGTCCTAACCACTGCACTGCTGTGTGAACTGCAACTGCAATTCTGGACTCTATGTATTGTACATTGTGATGAGATGCTTGTATAAATGAATAGTGATGATAATTATAATGATAATGTTTTATTTAGCCTATTGTACAAGGTTACCATGTCTCTGTACCCAGGAAACTGGAAAGTTTGGAGCAGCAGCACTCTACAGTGCAAACAATCTGAAGCTCAAATACACTTGATGCAAACACTCCATCCCACACAAAGACCACTACCAGGTCAGGGGTAAAACATTGTACTTTGTTCAACAAAGTAATTTAAACTTAATGGTCCAAGCTTTTCAACTGCATCTCACTGAATTATTTAAGATCAGATAAAATATACTTTATTTATCCCAGAAATAGGGAAATGTCGGTGCTACAGCAGCCAAAACATTAGACAATCTATAGAAAAAAAACTTAAATAAAGGAGAATAGCTCAGTAAAATAAAATATAATATGACAAAACAAATTTCTCAGTAAGATAAAAAAACAAAAATTCAATTAAGCAGAAAAAAGAAATTGAAATAAATAAAATAAAGGAGCTCAGTAAATAAGAATTTAAATAAAATACAATAAAAGCAAAATTAAGCAAAAAGGTGTTATTGAAATAAAAAAGCAGTAAAAAATCTATCTATCTATCTATCTATCTATCTATCTATCTATCTATCTATCTATCTAGGTGATAACAGAGCACTCCACCTTCTCATAGTGAAGATTCTGATGTCACAGCAGGGGTGTGTCCAGAAGGGGGTCATCAGGTGGCACCATCCCCACTCGATGCCCCGTATAAATGATTGGGCCCGACTTGTTCCCCCTGTACCAAAGCCATCGGACTACATTACTGTTTATCTTCCAATCCCCAACACCATTAGATGAGAGCATGGATGGAACCAGTAGGAAAGTAACTGAGTACATTTACTCAAGTACTTTACTCAGGTTTGATGTACTTTATTTAAGTATTTCCATGTTATGCTGCTTTCTGCGTTTATTCTATTTTGGATGCACTACATAATATTTATTTTAAAGCTTTAGTTGCATATAAATTTGAAAATAAATTGCATTATTATAGCTCAATCTTCTGAGGAATATATACGTAATTAAAAACTTCTTAGCGCTTCACCCTCTTGTCCAAATATGGTCACTTCTGGCTCCAAAAATACAAGGTGGTGACAGCCTTAAAGCAATACCTGACACTTCAACATAAGGTGTTTGATTAGCCACCAAGAATTACTTAGATTTAGCTTGAGCTCATGGTTGAAAATACAATGTTAAAAACATGTTGGAAAGTTTTATCTTATAGGCTATGAAGAGTCTGACTCAAGTGATGACATTTTACATCATATTAACAGGGCTGCTACAGGTCGCTTAACTTTAACATCTACCTGTACTTTCTAATAACAGGCTTACTCAAATGGTTCATGGGGTCATTTTCTGGGCTGATGGTAGTGTTGTATTTTCCCCTTGTATCCCCCAAAAGAGTGTTTAGAGTGAAGTGTATTATATGAACTTTTCTTAAATTTCTAAAACATACTTTTACCTTTACAGTAAAGACCTTAATGAACTTAAACCATCTTAAACCAACTTAAACCTTTGCCTAAACCATGTTTGTCCATAGAGTTCTGACCCCCCCGGAGTCATTGAACCAGTGTAAACTCTTACACAAAATCTAATCAGCACTATTATTGATTTTACAGTTACTTGACATTTACCAGTGGTTTACTTCACATTCCTATTTACTTAAAATTAACTTTAGATTCACTTCACATTTGTTTGTCAGCTGGTACAGGTATAGGGACAAATTGAAGATTTTATTAAAATCCATCTAATAAATTATAGGTTTTACTTGGAAACAGTACAACATGATTAACTCACTTTCCATACCATACCATACATCTTTGTCAACTTACATTGAAATTTATTTTGCATCTTTTAGGCACTTCTAATTAAGAGGTCAACACAAAGATTTTACATTAATTGAAGGATTTAGATAAATTTATCTAACTAGCAAATCCCCACACTATGTGCAAGAGATAGAGAACACACAAACATACATGCATACATACATGCATACATACACACATACATACATGCATATATATGCTACAATCAATTATACAAGTATAGTATGATTTTAGAAAATATTTTTGAATAATTCAAGGGGAAAATCACTGGTTGGTTGAACTGGTCCCAACTTACAGACATGTATAGAACATGTTAGAAGGTGTCTAATCAGAATCTTTAAGCAAAGCATAAGTCATTGGACTGTTAATGATTAACTTCAAATATGAAGCTTATACTTAAGTTCAGTAAGAAAATCTGTAATCACTCAACTTCCTGCTTTCCTGGGTGTCCAGCTACTAGTCTGTTTTTTACATCACTTCCACTTTCCCACGCTGTCAAACTCAATACTAACATCATTACACTAGTCCAATCATCTTCTTGCCTGCTTTCTTTGAGCCAATTAGCCTCCACTCTGCATGCTTTAAATCTCAGTGCTCTTCCGTCATTCTCCCTTTCAGACTCTCATTTGTGCAACCCACCTCCTCCCCATCTCCGACTCCCCTGAGTCACTCAGAGCTCCATCCAAGCCTCCACCTTCACCTTGACCACCAGTGTCTAGACTCCAGGGGGTCCTGTCCTAATTCCTATCACCGCTGGGATTTTGTTCTGCCGTGATTGGTCATCGGACTCCATATAGATTAATGAATTTCTCTATCTCAATAAATCATGTTCAGTTCTTCCAAATGATCTCTCCTTATCAAATTTTCATTTAGCAGTGTTGTAGTCATTATTTCAGTTATATTTGGATTTTGATTGTGGTGATGTGATTTTTAGTGTTTGTGTGGCCAAAAACAGTGCATTAACAGGCCACCGTGACTGAGTGTGAAGGTTCTGGGTTGTTGTTCAAATGTCATTAAAGTCAAATAAAGCCAGTGTTCCTATAACTGTGCAGCGTACAAGGAACAAAATCAAGACAAATCACATGCAGAAGTCAAGATCTCTGACTCTTAAAATGAAAATATTGAAGCTTCAAATCCAGAGTTCAGAAACCAGATAATGACGTCACAACAGGGGCATGTGCTGAAGGGGGGCATCAGCCCCTCCTGAAATATGATTGGCCCCAAATCGTGCCCCCATATTAAAGCCAGTGTTCCTGAAAATCAAGATCTCTGACTCTTAAAAGGACAAATTTTACTATTAAAAAAATCTGTGCCATTTTATGAGTTCATTTATTATAATTTTGGGTTTTTGTTTTTTGTTTTTTTTACAAATTATGTGGTATAAAGTGTATTTAATTTAACACTAAGTAAAGTTAAATAATGCAACCAGAAAAAATTAACATAACTCTTCTTTCTTAAATTTTTGGTATTTATTTATTTGTTTGTTTGTTTGTTTTTCATTTTTTGAGCCAATGAATTTTTTTAAATGTCTTTATCAAATTTTGTAGTGTGGGTCTTTATTTACTCAACCATAAAAGACATTTTTCTCTATGAAATGGCCAGAAATTGGAATAATGTTAAGTAAGGCTGCACAGATTCATTGCCTTATCTACATGTGTACCAGTCCTTACAACCATACCCTCCAAATGCCTGGTTTCAGCCAGGAATCAGAATCAGAATCAGAACATCCGCCTCTCCGACACCACCTTTAGAGAGTCCAGCTCCATCCCAACGTTACTGGCCTTGCGGATCAGTTTGTTAAGTCTGTTGGCATCCGCTACCCTCAGCCTGCTGCCCCAGCATGCAACAGC